>JADRCD010199862.1:0-18498 GCA_019843815.1 Montemys delectorum
ACACACACACACACACACACACACCAGCAAAAATCGGTTTTGGAGAAAAGGTTACCATGGGCAGGCAGGGTTGTGGACTCTGCTGACACTTGGTCCTTCTGTTTTCTGTTCCTGTGTGTGGAGAAGGGCAGGGCTGAGTGCTCATGAACAGGGGTAGTGCCCACCTACACTGTGCTCAAGCCTGAGCAGGGAAGCCAGAGAACTCACAAGGCTATGGTTCTTTAGCCATAGTAGATCCTTTGTTTGAGACAGAGGGGTTCACTGGCTTGGGGATCAGCAAGTGGGTAGTGTTGTGATCATAAAGAGAAAGAGCTATAAGAATATGTTCTGGTGAGGTGTGGGGGAAGGGGGTACCTCAGCGGGCCTATGCCAAGGCATCCCTTCCCCCTGAGAGACCAGATACACTCCAGTATAGTATAGAATAGAGTTTATTTAGGGAATGGGGAGGGGAGTTAAGAGGGTAGCAAAGGCAGAGAAAGGCAGAGGTGGGGGGGGGCAGGTAGGGGCTCACTATGGCCATGTGGAGAGAGGGGGGAAGGGAATGTGGAGAGAGGGGAATGAAGGGGCAAAAGTCAAGGGAGAGAATCAGGAGTAAGAGAGAGATGAGGGGGCAAGCAGCCCCTTTTATAGGGCCAGGCCTACCTGGCCATTGCCAGGTAACAGTTGGGAGGAGCATACCTGGCTGCTGCCAGGAACTGTGGGGGTAGAGTTTAGACAGAATACCAACAAGTAGGCTAGACTACTAAGCAGTGAGCCCCTAGAATCCACTTGTCTCCATTGGCCTCAGCAGATCTGAGATTTTCACCACCTCTCGCTCTAAAATTTTGGTACTAAGAGTCAAACTGGAACTTCACGCAAGGCCCAAGGCGAGCACCTTGTGACTCAGCTCTCTCTCTACCCTCAGCTTCTCTTCTCCTAAGGAGTCTCTTCTTGGTGAGCATCTCAATGGCATACTCCATTCGGTCATTCATGCAGCAGCCCAGCCACTGGCCAAACACCATTTATACTCCTCAAGGGACTGCTTGAGGCTGCTATGGAGATGAGCCAGATTGCTCTCTCTTCACACACACTAGTCTGGGAACATCCTGCAGGGAACACAGAGAGAATTAAAGATGTGTCCCCATAGTGATTGAGTTGAGGTCTATGTGACTGAGTTTTGAACTTCCACTATGGAAACAGTCTGATGAAGCAAGGTCATCTACATGTCCTTTGAGTTTCTACTTAGAGTATTTGTAGTGGTTCTAAGGAATTGCTTATGTGCCTTTTGCTCTGTGGGTCCAGCTACCCACAGTATTTGTTAACTGCCTTTACACATATAGTGACATATATATATACATATATATATATACATACATATATATATATATATATATATATATATATATTTATATGATCATGCTCAGTTTCCCCTCCAGTGAGATTAATACAAATTAGATTTTACTTAAAGGCATACATGTAAATTTAGTCCTAAATCTTTTTAACTCACTGAATGTGAGCAAATGTAACAAATTAGTTACACTGACTTCAATCTTATATATACCCTATACAAACCATGCAGTGCCAGCAGAAAATTGATCAGTTGATCAGACCCAAGGGGAAGGACGTGCCATGTCATTGTCCTACCCAAGGAGGATGAAGTTTGTCACTGATAGTAGGATAAGCACAGCCCCGGGTATAGAACTACCTTTTCAGGGTCACCTTTTTATGTAACCCAGGAAACTGAGTGTGTCTTCAAATCCTTCCACAGACCAAAATGACACTGGATGCTGTCTGGACCAGACCTTCTTAACACTGCCTGGTCATGATGCTTGATCTGTCACCATGGGGTCCACCTATCCAGAGTTAAAGAGTGTTGAACCACAAAAGCTCAAATGTCCTGTCTTCAAACGCACCTCCCAATGACTAGCCATAGCGTGGGTACTCACTTACATTGAGCTATGAGCCCTGTGTTTCCTCCCTTACCCTGATGTTACTGGGCCATAGACTCAGGTTAGATTCCCTGCTCTCTTCACAGTCTCTATGGTCATTGTTGTTACTCTCTTGAAATCACTCTGTAGTGACACTTCTAACCATGGTGACTCATTGTGTTCTTGCTCTCACTCACAGACTCTCTCTTTTTAAGTCTGCTAAGTGTCTTTGGCCCAGTCATGCTTAGCTTTCCTTTATGACAGATATCTTCTAGAATAGAGCCCCTTAGGATACAGAAGGTATCCTGGCAGCCATACCAATACCACCATCCACATCAACCTCCCACCACAGAGGACATTGCAACCTCTGAGTGATACGTCCATCTGGCCTTCAACCTCCTGTATTTAGGACGGCAGCCTCCTAAACCGTAGCTCAATCTTTATGCTGTATGATGACCTGACCCTCTGACAGATTGGCCATGCTAAACTATTTCTAAGCAATGAATTAAATCCAAAGCAAATGGAACTTTATTAGATGTTGGTGATTTGATTTTGTGGATTTAGTAAGGACAATATAAAGACAAATATGCCAAAAATAAAAATAAATTCCCCTACTCTAATAATCAGACCTGAATAGCTTAGAACCAGTTATTTGTGATGACTGGCACAAACAACTAGACTCCTCTGAATCCTGTATTTTCAGTATTGCTGTAGACAAGCATCTACATAAGACTGTTAAATTGTTGTTTTATATCAACCAACTTTTATAACACTCATTTTTAGTGTTATAATATTTTATAAATTTTAAAGAATATGACAAAAAAGGTATTGTAGGTATTAAGGGGGTCTCTGGGAGAAGTTGAGGTACAAAAGGAAACAAGAATATGATTTAATTCTATTTACATAAAATGTTTTTAAAGGTTAACAAATTCAAATAAATTGAAATCGTGTATCTTTTCTCATCATAATGCAATAAAACAACTCAAAAAAAGAAAGAAAAAGAAAACAAACAAACAAACAAACAAAAGCCAAAGAAAAGCAATTAAGAAGGCAAAAGCAGTACCCAGGATCAGGGGGACTTCCATAAGCTGATGGCTTGTGCCCAGCACATTTATGACGAATTACAGCTTCTTTTTTTCCTTTTATATCAAGAGTAACTTTATTTAAAGGGAAATCACACAGAAAATGTATTTAATATAAACTTCCATGTTTAGTAAGGTAAGCACATACTGCATCGTCTGCCACAGCTGCTCACAATTCCACCCAGCTGCTAACTTACCGTACATCACCTTCATGAAAACTAGCCTAGAGAGCATTCTGGAGGATGGCTTTCTAGTATGAAATGAAAAGGAAGGGCAAGGCATGTAAAATGCAGCAGTACAAGATCAGTGAGGCCCTGGGTCTACTCTGGAATAGCCGGCACAGCACGGTCTAAAGGGAACAACTGTAAATCCCTCAGAAGGTTTAAAATGTTAGTGGTCCCAAGCAAATCAATCTTAAACAGAATAGGAGGTAACTAAGATAGTACAAGTACTATTTCTGAATATATGCATGTGAGAAATTGTATGTCTATGTACAGGACGGCCACGCACATATGTAGTTTAGGAGAAATAAAGGTCAGTTTGGTGATTTTTATTTTAAATGTTCTTTAAGAATGAATGACATTTGTTCAAATAGTGGAGCAAAAGGAAAAATAAGGATTTGAGTACAACTCACTATAAAATAGTATGGAATGAAGGTGAATGCTGAAACTATGAATTTATAAAATGATAATCTACAAGTTGGAAATGCTTTTATTTCAAACTGCAGAAAGCTATGGATTACTTTAATTTGCCAGAATCACAGCTATGAATAACATCTATAAAACTTGATCAAGACGAGTCATTTAAAAAGAAACCTATTTTAATAGGAAAAAATGCTAGTAAACCAGAATACAAAACTGTTAAAGACCAAATGGCAGAAACAAGATGGCTACCAGATGAAGAAGGGCCTGCGGTTCTGAGGACCTCAGGGGCTGAGCAAGCCTAGTGAGCCTTGCTGTAGAGCCAAAACGCCCCTCTCCAACAATTTACCATGCAGAGAATCTATAAGGCACTTCTGTGCTGGCTCCCTCCATATGCAACAGAATGTCTCAAAAGCCACTGTGACGTCTCCCCAAGTCAGAGGACTAAAACTGACCGTGGGTTCAGAAAGGTTTCAAATGAGGAAAAAAGAAAAAAAAAATCAGATGTCATTACTTCTATTGATGACTGAATTGTTACTACTGAGTCTTGCTATAGAGCCCACGTTCTTGAACTGTGCGCCATGGCCCCATAGGCAGTCATGTAACTGACTGGAAGAACTTTCCAGATAACAGTAAAGCTTTCTAATGAATAACGGCCAAAAATTAATTCAAAACCAAATGTGTAATGAATGTGAGGTGTTTCGGGCAGGGCTTGCCCATGTTGTATTGTTGAACTTCACTGCAGCCTCGGTTGTCATAGGTAGCAGGTGCATTTTGCAGTACACAGCTGCCACGCCAGGCAACAACAATACACAAGCCTCAATAGGTCAGCTCAGACTCAAGGTTCCTTTATGCATTGTGATCTAAAGTGATTTTACTGTACACACTCAGCTTTAGCATAAACACTTGTTACAGAAAAGAAAGACTACAATATTTTCCTGTCATCCTGAACCAAGTCAATATCAATTCAATATATCTCTAGATTGTATTATGCTAGAAAGTTTGATTTTAAAAATTGTCAACATAGGCTTCATTAAAAAAAAAATAACTTTAAATGTGTTTTGGCTTAGGATAAGGACAGAATATCCTTTAGTGATGCCTCAGATACGTAGTGACTGTCTACTCAATGCCATTAAGTTTACAAATTAATCTGGGTGGAATAGGCAATTTCAAGGCTCTAATACTTTACTAGCACACATTTAGAGCTTAACATCCAATGACCAGTCAGGCATGGTGGCACACACCTTTAAACCTAATGCTGGCAAGGTAAAGGGAGGTGTCTTTCTGTGATTTCCAGTCCAGTGTGGTGTAAAAAGTGAATCCTTGCTTCAAAAAACACAGTGTTTCCACAGTGAACTACACACTCTACAATCTCCACATTTTTAGGATGTGTGAGCACAAGTGCACTTTTGCAAAAGTGCCCGTGAGAAGGTCAGAGGCAACAATCGTGAGTTCACTCTCTTCCACCACAGCTTCTGGATGTGCACAGAGAAGCTCCTCTGAGCACTGTGGAGAGCAGCACTGACCCAGAACCTGCATCAGAGGGTGTGGACTCAGTAGTGACAGCTGCCCAGACTTCATAGCCAGATTGCAACTGCAAGGACAGTCAGCCTGTGGGACAGAGCATGTTCCATGTTCTCTGATGCTCTAGTATACATGTAGCCATGGCTGGACTTCTTAGTGCATATCACACAAACTAATCTATAATAGTAATAATAATAAAAACTATCAACTTATGCTATAAAGTAGTTTGTGTCTATCACATATAGTCATATAAAATAGCACATATATCTATTTTTCATTGGTAGAATAGAGAATGTCATCCTGCACAGGCTCCTCCCAATCTGTCTCACTCTAACATAAGACAGTGATGAGTTCTATAAACAGGAATAAAAACTTCACACTACCACGAGGGAGATCTGGATATTCTGTTTCTTGTGCTTGTTATGGATAAAACTATGTTTTTATCCAAATCAAGTAATTCCATGTTATGGGCAAATCACCTAGAGAAAAAGTAGCCCATGATTATAAAGGCCACAGTGCCTAGCACAGAGTGGAAACGCCTTGAATCACTGTGTCAGCAGCATGATGATTCATGTGCTTGAGGATGACGGAAAAGGGCGGTGGCTGCACCAGGTATATTCTAATGACTTTCTCTGGAGCCTCTTCACCCTACAGCAAAGAAACACATCTTATGAAGGATCCGAGGACAGCCTAGGTCAGTTCTCCTGGGTGACCTGTACCCATCATCAGCACCCCCAACCCCTATCCCCGAGGGCCATTCATTCCCTCCTCCCATCAATCCTGGGCTCTACATCCCTAGAGCCTGTACTGTCTTCTTGCCTCCATTCCCCACATTCCAGAGTCAGTCCCAGGCCCTGCTGCAGAGCATGGGGATTCAGGGCAATGTACTGATGACTAGCTCTGCTCCCTGACTCAGGGCTTCAGTGAGGGGCTGGAGGAGCTTGGAGCATCCCCATCCAGAGAGGGGCCTGTGTTCTGGTTTTCCAGGCCTTGGGTGGGGTTCCAGAAATCTTTCCCCCTTCATTCTAAAACTCTCAACATCTGAGAGTGGCACACAGGTGTGAGTGTGTCTGTCCCTGCCCCACCTTATCTATCAGGACAATGCAGGCAGCAGCAGTGGACTCCAGCAGCAGCTCAGTCCACCTGTCCCCAGTGGGAACACTGTTCCAGCTGCTGCTTCTGCCTTGTTATGTTCATGAGTGTTAGCCTGCATGTCTGCAAGGGAGCTGTATGAATGCCATCAGTCTGTGGAGAAGAAGGGGCTGGACCTCCTGTACTTGGAGTGGTTGTGAGCTGCCATTGTGATGTTTGGAATAAAATATGGCTCAGCAACTGGTCTTGCTACTGGGCTGCCTCTCAGTTTCTGTCTTCATTTTCTTCTTCTTTAGGATGGAATTCTCTTCCCTCTACACATTAAAAGGAACTACATGTTCTTATATGTCCCTGCCAACCCCACATTTGCAACATGGGATGCTCCTAATTAGGAACCTACTCTGGCCAGACACCTGCTGTGTTCCCTTGGCATTTCCAATGGTCTGTGACAAATTCCACTCCAGTCAAGGCTAAGCAGGCACAAGCTATTGCTTGAAGGTGACCTGAACTCAGGATCTCCTCCCTCCTTTCTCAGTAAGAATCTGCAGCTGAGGGACAAGAGCAGGACTCCTGGTACTCATTCACTCCTGCTTCCTCAGTCCTTACCCATCTGTCCCTTATTCCACTTCCAACATGGTGCCCAGTACCTGTCATTGTCAAGGATGCTCCTCAGAAAATGTACAGGAGGAAGCAGTTGAGCATTATCAGCAGGACAGAGGGGTTGAGCATGCACGCCCTGGATGGAGGCTGGTCCACATCTGCAGTAGTGCTTGGCAAGGCTGAAATGAAAACTCAAGTTGAGTCTTTGACCAGGACTCACATCTGAACAAATCTCACGTCAGCTTCTGGATCCTCAGGAAATTCCATCACACAGGGGTACAATCACTTTGTTGTGCAACAGCTGTTAGTGTCCGTCCTGAGTAGGAAGGGACAGGGGATGGCCATGACCTCCAGACTTATGTAGCTATGGTAAGGGAGCAGGATAATGATGGGACCTCATCTCTCCTGCTGGCAGAAGAGGGGTTGACCTCTGAGGGTCATGAAGGGAGGAAGAGAGATTGGATGAAAAAAGGCAACAGTAAGAGACAACTTATCCCCACAGCAGGGGCAGTCATTCTCTCTGTATGGCCACGGCCACTATGTCACTCGGGTATGAGCCCCTAGACACTAATGTTAGGGTCTAGTGTATGGTTTTGAAAGAGCCTCTCCTCTATAGAGCAAGATGTTTGTCCCAGTTTGTAGAAGCTGTTTGTACACGTTTAGGAGGTGTGTCCTTGCTGAAGGAAGCATGTCACCAGAGCTGTGGCTATGAAAGACATCTCCCTCTCTTCATCTCTGGACCCTATTTGAAGAGGTTTAAGATGTGGAAACCGAGCTGGGCATGGTATCACACTGCTCTAATCCCAGCACCTGAGAGGGTGACGAAGGAGATTCTTTATGAGTTTGAGGCAGACTAGTCCACAGGATGAATTCTAAGACAGCTAAAACTACACAGTGTGACCTTGTCCCCAAATCCAAACCAAAGCAAACCCAACTAAAAATATGTGGGCCCTCAACTTGCTGCTGTGCTCCCCTGCTGTGGGGCGATGGACTCTGGTCCTTGTGAAACTGTAAGCTTCCCAAACCCTAACTTCTTTATGTTTCCAGAGGCATGTGTCTTATCACTACATTAGAAAGGAACTAAAACCATTATCATGTAAATACTGCTGTGTTTGCAGGCAAGTTGTCCTTTCCCACCTGCTCAACTCTGCTCAGAGGTTAAAAGCAGCCTGAGGGAAGCCATCTGTGAAAAGCAAGGGTGAACCTGCCTCGAGGGCCCTACGGCGCAGGCAATCTGTCAGCCTGAGGTGTCCATGCTAGGTAATGGCCTTCTGTGGAGTTCATGGCAGTTCCTAATTGGAGAACCACCTTGCTTGTGTAGAAGCCAGGCTGGCTGCTGACACGGTACTGGGCTTTCGGAGAGAGTGACCTCTGATCCCAGGTTCTTAGAAGGCCTATCAGGCCACAGGCAGGCATTAAGAGGTGAGCTCTTTCCCTCAGGTTACTAGGACACACCAGAGTCAGACAAGATATCCAGAAGCAAGACATTGCTGCAGGGACATAACAAGCCACTTATGTGTGGAGAGCTCCTTAGAAGGAAGGGACTAGGACTCTTGTCTGACAGAGCATCTCCTGTTCTCCGGGTGGTTGTAAATCTTATCTCAGCTAGAGGAAGTGACTGAGGTCAGTTCTCAAGTAAGCTACCACCTCTCTATCAGCAAGCATGTCAGATTTGAAGGAATGTCTTCTATGTTCTATAGAATCCAAGTAATGCATGTTAGCATCCAAAGGCTGTAGTGACTCATGGGCGGGTCTCAGAGACCTGTTGCCGAGCAACAGCCACCATATTCCCAGAATCCATTGGAATCGCCTTCAACCTTTACCCGGCTGTACACATCAGCAATGATATAAATACGAGGAGCATTCCTTTCTCTCTCTCTGTCTCTCCCCTCTCTCTCTTTCCGTGCTGCTGCCCCCTCTCCTCTTAATTAAACCTCTTTACATGGAACTGTTTGGACCTAGAGTGTGGTGCTTTCTGACGAGGTCGCTGCCGCCGTTCCTAACAATGCATCTGACAGCTGTGAAGAGAGAGCAAGAGGCCTTAAACCCAGGACCTCCTCCTGCCATTTCTAGCTGACCTAGAATCACAGGCAGCACAGAACCCAGTGCTGTCTAGGAAAGACGCAGCTTTCACAGTGCTCTTGAAGATACACTGGGAGGACGGGCATCCATACTGCCCCATGGGAAACAGAAACACCCTAGTCTAGATCTGCTGCTCATTCATCAGCATGTTGCCTTCTGCCACTGTCACACCAAATGCAGAATTGAGTAGTTGAGGTGGAGCAAGATATAGTGAGGCTAGCCAGATTGAAATAAAAAACTTAGTGTCCTCCATTTACTGAACAAAGGACCCTGCCTAATGAACACCATTATCTGATGCCATCTATCCAGGAGGTAGACCAAAAGTTTTTTCTTTTCAAAAGTTTCTGCAATCCAAAAGTTTTTTCCAGTTAAAAGCTCAGACTTCTGGGGACTGAAGGGATGCTCAGAGGCTAAGAGCCCAGCTGCTCTTTTGGAGAAGCCAGGTTGGAGTCCCAGCACTCACATAGCAGCTGTCATCCTCATGGTTTTCTTTTCTTTTGTTTCCTTTCTTCCTTTCTTCCTTCCTTTCTTCCTTCCTTTCTTTCTTCCTTCCTTCCTTCTTTCCTTCCTTCCTTCCTTCCTTCCTTCCTTCCTTTTTTTCTTTCTTTGAGATATAGTTTCTATGTTTATCCCTGACTGTTCTGGAACTTGCTCTGTAGGCCATGCTGGCCTGGAACTCAGAAATCCCTGCCTCTGCCTCTAGATGCTGGGATTAAGGGCACCTGCCACCAGGCCTGATGTCTCTAAACCTTCTGTATCAGTGACTCCAGCAAATTAGATGCAGGCTTCTGGTCTCTATGGGAACTGTACACACATAATGGAGTCCCACACAGATAAAACATTCATGTACGTGAGTCAAAAGCGAATGAACCTTTTTCTTTCTGTTGTAGAACCGGCTTCTGCATAAGAAATGTTCAGATCCTTGACAGAACGTGTACAAATCACCTTTTTTAGTGTGCTTTTGCAGCTAAGTTTTATGTTCCTAAAGGTGTGTGTGTGTATGTTGGAGTGTCAGGTGAATGAATATACAGGAGAGAGGTTAACTTTGGGTAAAAATTCACTCTTACCTTCTAACTGGTGGGTTATTCCAGGTAAAGAACTTGAGATGCTCAGTGCTTGCCTCTGTAGGATGAGCCACAGCTAATGACACCCACTGCTGAGTATGACAGACCCCCTATGCAGTGCACTCTCCTCACACACTGGCTTGGGGACTTCCTGCAGGGAACTCAGAGCAGCTGTCTCTCCTGGGTGCTAAGGCTGATCCACCTGGCTGAGGTGTGCCCATCTCTCATGGAATCACTCTGATGAAGCACAGTCCCTCACCTTCTCTGTCCTTTGAGCTTCTTCCTAGAGTGCTCACAGCTGCTTTCAAGTTGTTGCTTCTGTGCCATTTGGTCTGTGGGTCCAGCTGTTAGCTCAGAAACATCCACAGCACAGTGGTGAACAGATCTACATATGAACAAAACACTCATAAGCATACAGTAAAATACATAAATCTAAAACTAAGGAACCATGTTGACTCTTTGAAGGCCATCATACTTCAATATGAACATGTGATTTTCCCCCCCTATGGAGAATACTTGGGAATTTAATACCAGTTTCACACAGTCAATCTGTGACTTTGATTAGAATGACAATCAAACAATTATAACAATATTCTTTGTAATCAGTGAACGCAGCATGTTTCCCCGGCAATGCCTTTTCTTTGTTGACAATTTTGCAAACCCAGATCTTCTGCCCCTTTGACTGAGTTTATTTGTAAATATTTAATTCTTTTTGATGCGACTGACAGTGAAATAGTTCTCTTAATTTTCTGATCATAGTTTATTAGTGTGTGGAAATACAGCTGATTTTTTCTTTTTTTGCTTGCTGATTTTTTAAAATTCTACAACTTTATACTTGATGTATTACTCGTAATTTCACCTTGCTGGGCTCTTCAGCATTGTCTAACTTTACTGTCATGTCATAGGGAAGGAAGAGCCCCTTAACCTCTTCGTATCCAGTTTGGGGGCATTTTGTTTCTCTGTCTGGGCCAGCTACTCTAGCTAGGACTTCTAGTGCCGTAGTGAGTACAAGCTGTAAGCGTGGGCGCCTGCCTGGGCTCAGCTTCTCATTGTTAACTGTGCTGTGCGCTGTGTTACACTATAAGTCCTGTGAGTATGTGTGTGTATGGACAGGCTTTCCACGCTTAGTTTACTGACAGACTTCATTAGAAAGTATGTTGAGCTTTGACTTCCTTTTCTGCAATTGTTAAGGGGTCATGAAACTGTGTCCTTCATTCTCTTATGTGGTGTATCACGTTTACTGACTTGGGGGCTGCTGGCCCTTCCTTGACCATAGATGTTCAAGTGAGGTCAGGGTGCTCCAAGGATAAAGGAACCAGGGTTGGTGCTAAGTTGTTTCTCCTCTGGTTTTCTTCTCTGGTTATCTATGCTTTCTTCTTTGGGAATTTCTTGCCTTATCTTTTTATCTTTTGTTTCCAGGGGTACTTTGGTCTGCATTTGTTTTTAGAGTATACATTAAGATAGTTGTCTGAAAGCCTTACTTCCTTTGAATATAAGCATTGATTAGCTTACATTTCCTTTCAACCATCCTTTCACCTGCATATGGTAGACTCATTTCCAGAACACTACTTTTAATATCTATTTTTTAAAACATCTTAAAATGAAGCAATATATCCCATCATCTTAATTTGACACAGGAAAAAACCCTGGAGAATTGCTTCTTTTTGATATTTATTATTTTATATGTATGGGTGTTTTGTTTATTCATGTATGTTTATTAATATATGTGTATGTACACACACATGCCAGGTGCCTATGGAGGCCAAGAGAGAGTGTCAGGCTCCTGGAACTGGAGCTGCAGATGATTGTAAGCATCATGTGGATCCTCTGCGAGAGTATCCAGTGCTCTTAATCACCAAGACATCTCTCCTGCGTATCCATTGTTCGTTTGCTTAAAATCAAATCTTAGTATCTCATGATTATTCACTAGATTCTTACCTGGGTCATCAGAGAGCACTCTTTGTTTTCAAATTTTAACAGACCAAAGAGATGAATGCAAGCCTCTGAGTGCCCGTTCATCTTTGAACTTAGCAATGAACTCGTTGCTGATTTGAAAATTACATCAAGGGCCAAGGATACCCCGTCCAGGTTTGAGGAGTCTGGAAGAGAGAACACAGGGAAGGGTATTAGAGCGCCTTCCACAGGAGCTGGACGGGCGGGCGTGGGGTGGGGTGGGGTGCAGTTTTGCTTAGCAAACAGCTTCCTTCCCATTCTGGGCCTCAGTTTCCGCCCCACACTCTTGCCTTCTAACCCTGGGATAATTTGTTTTTTCGTGCTGGGGTGGGAAGCCAAGGTGGCTTTGATCGGGTTCAGCTCGCTTCGTCCCCACCTCCCGGGACGTCCGCAAGTCCAATTCGGAACCTGCTCAGTGCTCACCTTCCTCCAGCCCAAAGCCACTGTTGCTGCTGTCCAGGAACTCGCAGTCCGAGCTCTCCAGGCTCGCGCAGCGGTCAAGGCTCTCTTCTCTGGCCGCAGACGCCCGGGCGGAATACGTCAGCCGGTCAGTGACCGGAGCTCGGGGCTAGAAGGAAGAGGGGGAGGAGAAAAGATCCCAAAAGCTAGGCATGGCGGGGTCAGATACCAGGACGCTGGCTGCTGAGGTTCGGATGAAGGAGTACAGAAGCCGCTAAAAGACAAGAGGGACACGGATTTGGGGTCAGTGTTGCACAGGATTGAGGACTCTGGGGTCCCAACAGCCGATGTCGCTCCCCACCAAGATGTGCACACAGGGGAGGGACCAGCTAGCGCGGTCAGGGAAGATTGCGGACAAGATCGCTCTGCCTCTCGAAGGGGGAGCGAACTGGTGCCAACCCCGGATCGCTGCCCGGACTTGTCCCTTGAAACTCGCTCGCACCCCGCCCCTGCCTGCTGCGTTCCTTAGCATCAGCGAGCAGCAGCTCTGGCGGCGAGGCCACGCCCTCTCCAGGTCGCAGCCCCATCGAGATCCGGGAGTGCGGCCCACCTCAGCCAATAGGCACCGGGCGCACGTTCACACCCTTCTCTCCTGCCTGGTGAAAGCCGCCTGCCCCCAAGGAGCCCCAGAAAGCTTCTGGCCTAACCCCTGCGATCTCGCCTTAGCCTCGGCCACACCCTCTTTCTAGAAAGAATCGGAGGCGGCTTTTTTTTTTTTTTCCAGCAGCTGCCAAGGTCACTGAGGGCGCTCGCCGCAGGGGAAGATTCAAGAAAGTTGTTTTTATTATAGGGTCGCGTTGCTGGAGGAGGGGACAGCCCACGACTGCACTAGCACGAAGAGTTGGGGGCGGGGGGCGGGTAACCTGGTGCAGCATTGAACAAGGGAGAAAAGGTTCTGGGAGCCCAAAGGCCAAGGACACTACCGGGCACACAACTGGTTGCCTGTGGGACCGTGGCGAGGTGTCCGCAGGAGTTACTCCGTTGTTCCATGAGCATCAGTCCCATGCTGTCTTTGCTGACTGTCACGCAATGCACTTTTGGTAATAAGTCCAAAAACAAGGCAACTCGGGTCCGTTGGCTCCCATGTCCCCTCATTAGTGTTCCTGTTACCCTATAGCCTTGGAAGAGCAGGGTGTGGATTCAGGAAGACATCAATGCTCGCCAAGGCGAGGTTGTCCTCTTCCAGAGGGTTTGGGTAGGAGCCAGAGTTCACAGACTCTGATTCATAGCTCCTGCTCCACAGCCAGGGAACAGGGCTCATATCAAACCGACTTATTGACCCACCCTCAGGCCTTTAGGGGGCAGAACACTGCAGGGCCACTGCCTCCCAAACCCACTGGGGCAGAGCCCCTGGAGTCTGCCAGGCCTAGAAGCCCTCTCAAGTTTTGTGTGTGTGGGGGGGTGGGAGTGGGGGGGAAGCAGGGGGAGGCGAGGCGGGGGAGGGGCAGGAGAATTCAATTCAATGGAACCCAGGACCAGAAAAGCCCGAATGCAACAGCCCTCAAGGGTTTCATCATTCAGGCGAGGCAACAGGAAATCTAGGCTGGCAGTGGTGCTCGAGGGTTGATAACAATTGTTTAGGGTGTGAGGAGAGTCAGACGGACTAGACCTGTTTGTTTGTTTGTTTGTTCGTTTTTTTAAAAAGCTTTATAAATGTATGAAACTGGGACCCTGATGAAAGCAAAGACCAAACATACATCAGACACTCTGGCCTGGCCGGCAGGTATCAAACCAGATCAGACAGGCAGGCAAGCATCTCATCTCTACAGGGCAGGTTTGCTTATGACTCATGATGCTTGCCAGGGAAGTCAGGCCACTGACCTTTCCAGCCCCTCCCCCACTGCCCAATTTCACCTTTTTAACGGAATCTCATGGCTGCCTGGCCTGGAACTCAGAGATTCTCCTGCCTTTGCCTTCCTAGTGCTGGGATGAAGGTGTGAACCATGCAGCATAGCTCCTACCATCGATATTTTTAAAATTAAAATTGAAAGCCTGATTTTTAAAACAGCCAGGTCTTAGAACTTCAAGAGGACAGGAATCCAAGATCTCCCCCACACACTCTCATTTTACAGGTGAGAGACCCACTCCTTAGAACACATTTATGAACATCCCCCCCCCCCCCCTCCCGCAGGGAGACACTTAAAGACAGCTGCAGAAGAGAGGACTGTGCTGGCCTCTGGAGCTCCCAGGCCTAAGAGCTTGAGTTCTTTCCTGACTTGTCACTTGCTAGGAGACCTCGGATAGGGTGGTAAGAGGAAATGCTTCAGCAAGAGCAGGTGACATCATCATGCAATGCCTTTCACAGAGGTGGAGAGGGTTGGGGCCCTGTGTGACTGAATCTTCCTGCTGCCAGGGAGAAAGGAGAAAAAAAAAGTCAGTTGACCAGGAGGGCACCCGTTCTTCCAACTAGGCTGGGCTGTGGACACTTTCTGTCACCATTTCTTTTTTCTTTTCTTTTTTTTTTCATGCTAAGGATGAACCCAGTACTTCAGGCGTGCTAGGTACAGCTCTGCTTCTAAGCAGTTACATCCCAGCCTCCGGTTCCCTCCTCCCTCTCCTACTCCTTTACCTTTTGTGATAAAAGAAAGAAAAAAAGTACTTCAGAGAAATACGACATACTGGTCTAAGAAAAATAGTCTCTTTTAAAAGTGAACAATAATCAACAAAAGAACCCCTGAGCAATTTGGACCAGATTGGAAAGGAAAAAGGGTTTATTCAAATTCATCCATTTATCGAACGGACCATCATGGGCTATGTAACCCGTCATGCCACCCCACCTTTTTATTTAGTGTCTTGATTTTTTGAGACAGGGTCTGATGTATCCCAGGATGGCCTAGAACTTGATAGGACCTCTAGAATTTTGTCGAGGGCTGAGATTACAGGCATGCGTAGTGAAGCCTGGTTTGTGCTGTACTCGGGATCAGATTGAACCCAGCGTGTTCTGCATAGTAGGCAAGCACTCTACTGAGCCTCAGTCAGTGAATCTTTCTGTTAATAAAACAGCCTCCCTCAGGATCTCTGAGTTCGAGGCCAGCCTAGTCTACAGAGCAATTCCAGAGCAGCCAAGGCTACACAAACCTATCTTGAAATTTTAATTAATTAATTAAAAATAATAAAGTAAATACAATTAAATAAAAAATAAACAAAAACAAACCCTCTATATTTCCCATAAATGGGAAAGGGTGTATTCATAGACATTGGATAATTTTGTAGGGTTGTTTCTTCACACAGAGAAATCTATCCAGAGGCTAAGATATTGGTGGAGACAGTACCAGCCCAACATACATGAAGCTCTGGGCTCCCCACAAGGAAAAACCTCACAGAAATCAGGTGTGTGGCGCACACATACTCTGAGCACTGGGAGGGAGAAGCAGGAAGATCAGACATTCAGGTTCACACAAGATCACACAGAGAATGCACGGCCTTGTCTTTTAAAAGCTTCTGGGCTGGAAGATTCACTCAGCTGTGCCGAGTACTTAAATGGCTTACAGGGGGCCCAAGTTCTGTCCCCAGCACCCATGTCCTGCATCTCACAGCTCCAGCTCCGGGGACATATGATGATGTACATGCTAGTTTTAACATAATAAGAGCACATTTACATTTTTTTTTAAAAAAGAAAATTACATCAATGTAGCTATTCGCATGACTGAGTGGTCCAAGTTTTTAGGCCATGATTTGATACATGAAGTAGATAAAAAAAAGTTTAAAGAGTATTTTTGTCAGGCAGTGGTGGTGCCAGTCTTTAATCCTAGAACTAAGGAAGCAGAGGCTGGCAAATCTCTGACTTAAAGGCCAGCCTTGTCTACAGAACGAGCTCCCAGACAGCCAGAGCTAAATAGAAAAAAACATGTCTAGAAAGAAAAACAAAACAAAACAAAACAAAACAAAAAATATTTTTCATGCACAGGTAAAGAGCTTGCTAGAGATTAATGCTCTTTCCAGAGAAAGTGCTGCACCATCAGGACTGTGTGCTTGTCTGCTCTGTGGCAAAATACCAACTACCACAGACAGACAGACAGACAGACAGACAACAGACAGATGGACAAATAGGAGTTCATGGAATCTGAAGAGACGACTTCATCTTATCTGTTGTGTCATTAGAGGAAGGGTTGTCGTCGCTGTGTGTGATCTGTTCCTTTCCAGGATGTGTCATTTGAACACTTTGAGAATGTCTCCCATGTTTCTGTGGATTGTGCTGTCTAGCAATGCTCCTGGCCCTCTGTTTGAGATGTTCACTTGGTGACAAGGAGGAACATGGGAAAAGAATGGGCCCAGTCCCCGTAGAAGCTCTGCAGTTCAGTGAACGCCCTTCAGTCGTGGCTCATGCTCCTGGAACTTAGTACTCAGTTTCTGCATGGGGGCCACTCCTGCATCTGTCTACCACTGGGGAGCTCTGCTTGCTCCGCTGTCTTTTGGTGTATCTGCAAGGGAGTCTTTTTCCATGGTCATCTTCACCTGGTGCTATAATATTTTACACTGGCTTCTCCATCAGGCATTTCGATTGAATTAGGTGAGGAAATGAGTTTCCCATCTTTCCCTACAACATAGTGTACACTTCTCCCACGCCTCCCAGAGTCAAGCCATTAGCTTCAGATACATACTGAGACGGATTCTGGGCTATGGTCTCTATGATTCCCTTAACTTTACTTTTCCACATTAGTGCTAGTAACTGCAGAAAATCGACTATCAGGTTTTGAAGGTGCTCTCTGAGCTTCCACCAATGTCTCTGTGGTTGCAGGACTGTCATCCTGAATTAGGAGGCTCCTGGCTCTTTGCCCTACTGCTTGTTGACATCCACTGAAGGCGGAGTTCTCAGAAGATACCAGGTGAATTCTAGCCATAATACCAGGCTACAAAGAATTTTCAAGCTAATAACTTCCACTACTGAAGATCTTTCGTTCTTGTCTATTTGCTGGACACCTGGGTTAGCAGAAGCTTGTCTAACACACCTATCTGATCAGTTATTCCACCTAGTTGAGATAGGACTAAGTTTTTCACTGTGTGTTTAAAACCTAATGGCCATTTTTGCACATATTAAAATCTGTTCTAGGACGCCGCCACCAGCGCAGCTGTGCCAGAGCCGCGAGGAGACTGGCCGCCTGACTTCCCTCCTCGCTGGCCGCTGCCACGTCCTCGGATTTGTTCCAACAGTCTGTTAAAACATGGTGGATTACTATGAAGTGTTGGGCGTGCAGAGACATGCCTCACCTGAGGACATTAAAAAGGTGTATCGAAAACAGGCACTGAAATGGCACCCAGACAAAAATCCTGAAAATAAAGAAGCAGAGCGGAAATTCAAACAAGTTGCTGAGGCATATGAAGTGTTATCGGATGCTAAAAAGCGGGACATCTACGACAAATACGGCAAAGAAGGATTAAATGGTGGAGGAGGAGGTGGTGGAAGTCATTTTGACAGTCCATCTGAGTTTGGCTTCACATTCCGGAACTCAGATGATGTCTTCAGGGAATTTTTTGGTGGAAGGGACCCATTTTCATTTGACTTCTTTGAAGACCCATTTGAAGACTTTTTTGGAAACCGAAGGGGTCCCCGTGGAAGTAGAAGCCGAGGTGCCGGCTCCTTTTTCTCTGCCTTCAGTGGATTTCCTTCTTTTGGAAGTGGATTTCCGGCTTTTGACACAGGCTTTACTCCATTCGGGTCACTAGGTCATGGGGGTCTCACTTCACTCTCTTCAGCGTCATTTGGCGGTAGTGGAATGGGCAACTTCAAATCAATATCAACTTCAACTAAGATAGTTAATGGCAAAAAAATCACTACAAAGAGAATTGTGGAGAATGGTCAAGAAAGAGTAGAAGTTGAAGAAGACGGACAGTTAAAGTCCTTGACGATAAATGGTAAAGGGCACCTGCTATGCTTGGATAACGAGTAACTCAACGCACGCATTTAACAGAAATGGTAAACCGTAACAAGCACCATTTGAGGAATAACAGGAACTTTTTTTTTGAAGATTTCAAACGAACTCGACTTTCTGTATAACTGTACCTAATCTAAAGTATTTATAAAACAGCTCATTGGAGCCCCCATCTATCAGATTTTTGAGTTTGTTGTTGGGACCACAACATAGGACCTTTCTTT
>JADRCD010199863.1:0-14388 GCA_019843815.1 Montemys delectorum
TATACTTTTAAAAATAACTTTTAAAAAACTTTTCACTTTTCATTAAAGGTGTATTCTTTTCTCATAAAATATATGAATAGAGTTTCTGCTCCCCCTGTGCCCCCTAGATGCTCCCCTTTTCCTGTCCTTCCTGATTCTCTCATTATTGTTACTCTCCACCACCCCACACAAGCTTGCCCATAAAACCTAGTCTCTCTCCTAGGGGGAATGAATACGCACCATATTTATCTCTCTGGGTCTGGGTTACCTCATTCAGGATGACTTTACCTACATTCATCAGTTAGCTGCAAATTTCATGTTGTCAGCTTTGTTTCTTTGTTTTTTTGTTTCTTTGTTTCTGTTCTCTTTCTTTCTTTCTTCCTTCCTTCCTTTTTTCCTTTCTTTCTTTTTATTTCTTATGTTTCCTTCTTTGTTTCTTCCTATTTCTCTCTTGCTTGCCCCCCCCCCGCTCTATTTTGAGTAATACTCCCTTGTGTAAAATGTACCATATTTGATCTGTTTGGTTGAGGGGCATCTAGATTGTTCTTAGTTTCTGTCTATTATAGATAGAATAACAATGAATATGATTGAATAAGTTTCTCTGTGTTAGGATGAAGTATGCTTTGGTTATATATCCAATAGTGATATAGGTGAGTCTTGCTGTAGATTAATTTCCAACTCCCTGAGTAACTGCCTTATTGATTTTCATAGTGGCTGTATAAGTTTTCACTTCCACCAGCAATTGAAGAGTGTTCCTTTGCTCTATATCATTGACACCATGAGGTGTCACTTGTGTTATTGAAGTTAGCCATTCTAACAAGTGTAAGATGGGGTCTCAAGGAAATTTTTAATATAATTCATTGATAGCTAAGGATGTTGAACACTTCTTTAAGTGTTTCTAAGCCATTTGAGTTTCTTTTATTGAGAACACTCAGTTTCTGTACCACATTTTTAAATTAGGCTATTTTTTTGATATCTAGTTTCTTGAGTTCTTTATTTATTTTGGATATGAATTCTCTATCAGATGTAGATTTGGTAAAATTCTGTTCCCATTCTATCGGCTACTGATTTTTCTGAGATGATGACATCCTCTGCTATGCAGAAGTTTCTTTATTTCATGAAGACCCATTTATTAATTGTTGATTCTAATGCCTACAATAGCAGTGTTCTTTTCAGAAAGTCTTTAAATGCTTTCCAAGCTCTTCTCCCCTTTATCTTTAATAAGGTTTAATATATCTGGTATATTGAGGTCTTTGAACTATTTGGAGTTGATTCTTGTACAGGATGATGGGTAAGGATCTATTTGCATTCTTATACATGCAGACAACTTCTTTGACCAGCACCATATTTCTTGAAAACATTGCCTTCTTTCCAGTGTATTTCTGCCTTCTTTATCAAAATCATGGATATATGAGTTTATGTCTGGGTCTTCAATTTGATTTGATTGATAAAATGTCTGTTTTTATGTCAATACCATAAAGATTTTATTACTATAGGTTTGTCATGTAACTTGAGTTCAGGAATGGTCTTTAATTTTTAAGGAATTTTTAGCTATCCTGATTATTTTGTGTTTCCATATGAAGTTGAGAATTGTTCTCTAAAACTCAATGAAGATTGATGTTAGATTGTATTAAAATTTTTATGGATATTGGATTGAATCTGTAGATTGCTTTTGGTAGCATGACTGTTGATACTATGTTAATCTACCAATCAGTGAGCATAGGAGACCTTTCCATCTTTTGACATCTTCTTCAGTTTCTTCAAAGTCTTTTTTTTTTTTAATCAAACAAGTCTTTCACTTACTTGGTTTGAATAACCCCAAGATATTTTAAATTATTTGAGGCTATTGGGAAAGGTGTTGTTTAGTTGATTTTTCCCTCAGTTTGCCATTTGTGTATAAAAGAGCTGTGATTTTTGTGAGAAAAGTTTTTATTTTGCCACTTTGCTGAATAGGTTTACAGGTAAACTAGTTTTCTGGTGGAATTTTTAGGATTATTTATGTATACTATCACATCATCTGCAAACAAAAATATTTCTATTACTTTCTTTCAGTTTGTATCTCACTGTTATTCATTTGCCTTATTTCTCTAGCTGAGCCTTCAAGTACTCTATTGATTAGGTACGAAGAGAGTGAATAGTCTTGCATTGTTCCTGATTTTAGTGGGACTGCCTTGAGTTTCTTTCCACTTAAGTTAATGTTGACTTTGGGCTTATTGCAAACTACCTTTCTTATGTTTAGGTTGGTCCCATGTATACCTAATCTCTCCAGGACTTTTATCATGAAGGGGCATCAGATTTTGTCTCTGTTCTTTTCTGGATCTAGTGAGATGATCATGTGGTATTCTTTTCTTTCAATTGGTTTATATGGTGGATTACATGTATTGAATTTCATATATTAAACCATCCCTGCATCTGTATGATTGATGGATACTTGATCATGGTGAACGATTTTTTTTGTTTGTTTTTTGTTTTTACTTTTTCAAGGCAGGTTTTCTCTGTATAGCCCTGACTGTTCTGGAACTCACTCTGTAGACCAGGTGGTCTGGAACTCAGAAATCTGCCTGCCTCTGCCTCCCAAGTGCTGGGATTAAAGCAGTGTGTCACTGCTGTTTTGATGTGATTTTGGATTAAGTTTGCAAGATTTTATTGAGTATTTTCACAGCTATATTCTTTCTTTCTCTCCCTTCCTTCCTTCCTTTCTCTCTCTCTCTCTCTCTCTCTCTCTCTCTCTTTCTTTCTTTCTTTCTTTCTTTCTTCCTTTCTTTCTATGAGTGCTCTCTTTTCACGCACACCAGAATAGGGAGTCCATTATAGATGGTTGTAATTCACTTTGCAGTTGTTGAGATTTAGACTCAAGACTTCTGGAAGAGCAGCCAGTGATCTTAACCCCTGAGCTATCTCTCCAGCCCCTACATTTATATTCTTAAGGGAAATTTGTCTGTGACTTTGTTTCACTATGTTCTCCATTGTTAACCCACAAAATGAACCCATAATAATAATAATAATAATAATAATAATAATAATAATAATAATAACAAATATATCATGTAATAGGATAGATACACTGACCATAGCTGTTCCTGCTAGATATCACCTTTATAACTCACAAGTCCCTTCTTTTCTTATCTCACATTCAAATTCCTAGAGTGAGAGATGCATAGAAAATTGACATTCAATTCACCCACTTACATTCTAGGTATAAGAAATCTGCAATGAGAGGATCTTTCCCATTCTATTTCTACATCAAATGTTATAATCTGCTCACCTCTTTTCTGGAAAGTAATTACATCAAAAATTTTAAGCTTAAGTAAAAGTGAGTCTATTAGAAGCAGTTAGAAGCAAAAAAAAAGTAATCTAGTATTTTATAACTGTGAGTTTTCAAGCTCTTGATGTGAAACCAGTTCCTCATGTGATATGGAGATTGTGAAGCCACTCAAAATAATTGCTAAGTTATAAAATACAGCTGAGAAGGTGAGTGTTACATCAGTATGGATTGTCAGAATACATTTCATTTTTACCCATACCCATTAGAGTAATGTTTTAATTTCACACCGCAGATCTAAGTTTTTTTCCATAGGAGACATTCTTTCATATGTGTCATCTAAATCAAGTAGGGTCTATCTTCTTCTGAGTCAACCTTTGAGATTTACTTGCCTTCATAAGTCATAAGGACTGTTATGTACAGTAATGTTCTTAATTTCAAAAGAAAGATACTAATATTGTAATTAAGTCTGTGTAATATGGTCTACCTATCCCATATACAACAAAAAGGTCCTGAATTTTTTCACCAGTGTTGACGGTAAAGTCCATTAACAACATTTGTCCTTTGTTTGACAAATAACTTAAATATGATAGTATAGGCTAATGAAAAGTTAAGTACTAGTGTTCATTCAATGCCATGGCAAATTAATAGGAAAAATAAAGGCTATCTACTTAATCTAGGTGTATATATGTACATATCTATTAATGAACCGGTAAGAAATCTCTTATGACAATTAAAATTCTTACAGAAATAATTAGTCACAATGTTATAACTGATGTTTGTAACTACCTTCTACCCATTCTATATTTTTCCAGCTTCACCACCCTCATCAAAAAGGACTTACCTCTGTAAGTAAAATGACAAATCTGTTTATGATCCTGCAAGGATTGTATTGTTAGAGTCTCCCTTTTAGCCCAATCAGAAGAAATTGTAATAAAAGTTGACACTCTATATGGATCTCCTATACTCCTGAAAACTCTTCCTTCTTGCCACTGTGGACCAGTGGTTCAAAGTCCCTCTAGGACTTTTGATAATTACCACCAATAAGATTGTAACTCTGTTCCTAGTGAATTGATTTTAGGATAAGATGAACCCAATGTCTCAACTACCAGTTCAATTAAACAATTGTCTATTTTGGGGAGAAACATTACCCTCTTTGGTACCAAAGTGTCAGACCAGCAGAGCATAAATTGATGGGACACAGCGTTTTCTAGTCCAGCCTGGGAGGGATGGTGAATGGTATGATTCTCATTTTCATCCTTGCATTCTTGGATTCCCGTTTATAAGAGAAGGTGTACTGCATATTGGAAACTGATTCTGAGCTCATATAGATCTCAAGAGAACTTTTCTCCAGCTCTACAAACTACTTTTGACTGGCACTTTGGTAAAAATAAATAAGGCCTAATCTGTAGCTTTCATTGTATAATAAAAGTTACCTTTCTGCTTTGATAAACTATCAATAGCTATGATAATTCAATATCAAGTTGAGTCAGTATCACAGTATCACAGTCAGTATTACATGTATCACAGACTAGAAGAAGATTGGTTTTGTACAACCAAACTTCCCCAATTCTTCTCCTTCTTCTCCTCCCCTTTGTGTTATCTCCCCAGAATTTCTCTTTGGCTTAGTTCTCAAGTTTAAGTATATGTGCTGCTTTGTAAGGTTATGAGCATAGAATATTCTCAAAGGCTAAAATATCATCAGGTTCCTATATGAATACATGAGCTCTCAGAATAGTTTCTAAACATAAAGCCTTTATCTAGCCACTTGTATTTAGGGATGGCAGGAATGGCCACTGCATTTCTACCTTTTCATTTTGTCATGTACACCTACATTTCATCCTTATCTGTTCTTCCTTTTCCTGCACTCTTCATTAATCCCCCCTTTGTCATCCATTAGAAATGAAGTTCATTTCCTTCCCCTTCCTCTTACCTTGGCAGGGGACACTTGATTGGCATGTAGGAGCACAACACCAAGAGAGTTCCCTGAGCTTTTCAATGGGTTATGTTTTTCTGGAACTGTAGAGAAAAGAAATAAATACAGCAGTTTCTGCTTTTCTTCTTATTGCTGCCATGTGGATAAAGATCAAAGTCTTTATCTGTGATTATATGTCAAACAAAATCAATCAAATTCCCAATTTGCACTCAAGGCATGCAATCTTTCAGAACATATCCATCCTCTAATCTTGATTTTTTTTCCAGTTCTCTAAGGCTTACAGGGACGATGAAGAAGTATCCTTGCCACTATTAGCTACACAATGTATGGATTGCTATTGAAGAGTTCCCTGGGTACAGATCTGAACTTCCTTTAGGCATATGAGAACTTTAATACATACACTGTGAGCAGAGAGTCTGTTTGGCACTTCCAAGATGGCCTGGTAGAGAATCTGGTAGAAAAAAGGGTGCAGAACCCTCCAACATTTTTGCCCCATTAGGGTCTTTCCCTGAAGGCAAGTAGGTCATAATCATTTGAGTCCATAACTTTTACAATATAAGCAAAAGAAGAAAAGGTGGTCTAGAAGCCTGAGGTTATGCTTGAATCACTGGATTTGAACCCAAAAACCATAACCTTCCCTCCAGAATGAGGGCTCTCAGTGGTCTCTCTTCGTAGACATCATAAGAAAAAGCTTGCTGCTCATGGAAGATGATGGGCCACAAGGCAAAGAGAAACATCATTTGTTAAGGAGAAGGACAAACTTCATTGTAGATCTGAACAGCCACAGGAAAAACAAAGGTTAGAAGTTGGCTTATTTGAAGGGGAGTCCTTATGGCCTCTTTAATTCCTGCATGTTTTTCTTTTCATTGGTTGTAGAGATGAGTATATTTTTGAGTGACTCTTTAATCTAGAAAGATCTTCCCATTAATAGAATGTTGACCAGAAGTCACTCTTCTATCCTCTGAAGCCCAGATTGGATGTATAAGGTAAATATTAATGAATTAAAACATTGCACACTAAAGGGAGACTTATTAAGTCTCTAGAAATCAACAAAACTTAAAATACTCAATGTAAACAGTTCACAAATCTCAAAATTCACTAATTCCCAAGGCATGGTTGTATGAGCAGAAATGACTGCTGGGGAGGGGAGAGTCTCTGACTAGAAGCTACCTGCAGGTCCTCCAGGGACCTTCAGGGGTGCACCTTTTAAGACTCATCTGCCTGACTACATTAGATTATTTGGTGATGTGGGTTTGAGTTATGCATGTTTCAGTAAATAGCCCTTTACCTGCACTCCTGTGAAGAGCCCCAAATAGACTTCACTAGTTCTCTAAGCTGACCTGGGTAGAACTATTTCTTAGATCTGTTGTTGGTGGCCACATTGGGTATAAAGAGACATTTGCTCATGACTTCCCATAACAATTACACAACATGTGAGTCATACTTTTTGACATGGTTCCTCTTTTCCTCTTTCCTTTTTCTATGCCCCTGAGGAGTGGGTAGAATTTGCCTGACAACACAGCATAAGCAGATCAAGTGGAATTTCCTCTGGAAAATCAATAGACTGCTGCTCTCTTTCTTTTAAATTCTCTGCCTGCCTCTCTTTGCCTAAGTTTAGATATCTGTTCTTTAGTTGCAAGGGAGGAGGAAACTCATTTTTGTGAGGAGAGAGTCTACACTAACTTGCTTTCCCTTATCCAGTGGTTATACCATCCAGAGGCTCAGTGAGTCATTTAACGCATCCATGTGGGGTCTAAAAGTATTATGACTGTTTTATTTTCTAAAGAAAGAATATAAGATTAACCAGCATTTATCATACTAATCTTTATATATGTATATATGTAATATATACAAATTTTCATTCAAACCATTTTAAATGTACAGTTTGGTGTTCCAAATCACGTACTCTGCAAACATCATCATAATCCATCTTGAGAACACTTCATTCCTATGACTTTGTCCCAGTGCACAGTCACTTCCAATTTCCCTCCTCTGTCCCCCTTGGCAACCAGCATTCCATGTCTGGTATCAGCATGTGACTACTATGAATATTTACACAAGTAGACTCAGACAATTGTCATTTTATTTTTCACTGACTTACTCCACATGTCTTTAAGGTTTACCCAGGTTGTAGAGTGTGCCAGAGGTTCCTTTACTTTTGAACTGTTTTATGTTTGTGTTTATGTTCATGTGTCCAAGGACAGGCACACATGTGTCATGGCATACATGTGGAGGTTGGAGGACAACTCCAGGGAAGGCCCTCACCATTGGTCTTGTTGAAGTAGGTTTCTTCTTGTTTAATGCTGCTTATGCAAGGCTAGCTGGTTTGCGTGAGGACTCTCGGGGACGCTCCAGTCTCAGCCTCCCAGCTTGCAATAGGAATGTTGGGATTGTAGCTGCATACTCCTTGTGCCTGCCAGAATTTATATTTAAATTCTGGTTCCAGTTGTGACAATTCATTGCATGGTTATCCTTTCAAAAGCATTATTCTCGGATCTTCATAGTCATTGTAACTGAGCTCTGTCCAGACAGACTTAGGATTCTTTTGTAAACATTTCCATCTTTTTTTTTTTTTTTTTTTTTCGAGACAGGGTTTCTCTATGTAGCCCTGGCTGTCCTGGCACTCACTCTGTAGACCAGGCTGGCCTTGAACTCAGAAATCTGCCTGCCTCTGCCTCCCAAGTCCAAGTTCTGGGATTAAAGGTACGCGCCGCCACCACTGCCTGGCCATTTCTGTCTTGTAACCAAGTACCATCTCGGTCACTAAAGTACAAGTGGAGAGTGTCGGTGGGCGGCGCTTTCCTGGAATGAAGGAAGCAGAGATGGATGTTGACTTTTCGTGTAACTGGGTGAGTATCTTACAGACATCACAAGTTAAGAGACATGACTGCCCCAAGTCAGTTTGAATAGAGGAACATGCCTAACAAGGGTGGGAAGCCAGAAAAGGTGTCTGACAGAAGTAGTTCTGTAATAGCTGGGAGGAAAGAATGGAACATCCTACAAAGGGAATGTGCTTTCCATTCTGGATCAAAGCCTCTCTCAAAGCTGTTAAGGGGGAAAGGAGATGTGTGATGTTCAACTCACAGAGATTTTCCCAAAGAGAATTTGCATCTTTTGTTGATTCCATAAATAGGAGAAGCCATCTGATCATATAACTGTGGGGAGTTTATTTCAGTTCAACAGATGAGACATGGCATACAAAAGAGATAAGAGCTGACGAGTCCCAGCATGAGCTGTGGAAAACTTCTGAGCTCCCAGGCTGAAAACCTGGGTTGCAGGATTCTGTGCCACAGGCCACCTCCCTTGGATCAAAGCTCTGAAAGCACAGAGCTGGTTGGATGGTTGGTTTTTGCAGCGATACCCCATGCTGGTCCATTGTAGAACGCTAATAAATACATCAGAATAAACTAGGTAACAACAAACAATGATTCTATCCCTGAGCTTCTTGAAATCACAGGTGCTTGATCAGTAAATTGCCTTGCTGCTACTTTAGAGTTATATTGCTCGATTTAAACATGTCTTCATGCGGAAAGCTGTCTGGCTTTCTCCTATAGGAAGTGAACCAAGGCAAGAAGCATTTTGGCTCTTCCAAAGAGTTTCATAATTAACAGAAGCTAGGATAAAAGTGTATCATAATTATTGTTAAGTAGTAATGGCTCCTGCGAGCATGATTCCTTGTACTGTCACAACAACCACAACAATAACAACAACAACACCACACAATTAGAGGGACAAGCTGTACATGAATATAAGAGCCCCACACTTAGAAATTATAATGATAATGTGAACTACTCACATAAACCTCTGTCCCTGTGTTTCCTTGAACTGCAGCTGGAGAGCATTCCCTAGTGCCTTATAGCTGTTGGGAACACACTGTGATGGAGTTCTCAGAGCAGAAGTGACTCCATGTTGTCTTTGAAGACTCCAAGTGTGCCTCATTCCAGGCTCTCTATTTACACTGTCAGCCGTGAAGAATGATAACATGTGGAGGTCCTGCCGAGAGTTCAGAGTTTCTTAGTTCATGTTCAAAACATGTAAAAGGATCGAGTCCATGATACAGAGGCACTGACACTGGGCTGTTAAATGATTGAGACATAGAAAAAAAGTTTCATTATGCTGAAGTCATTATGTACTGGGATGTTTGCTTAGAGCAACTGTGAGATTTACCCTATAGCTTCAGTGAGTGCCTCCTACCCACATCAACTGCTTTGCCCAGGCAAACATTTCCCTCCTTAAATTGCTTACTTTGGTATTTACATCAAAATCTCCTACAAGCAAGCTTATTTTGTGAGTTCTTTGCCTCCCAGTTTTATTAATTAACTCTTGACTTCTCATTAGGGAATAGCACTGGTATTCATTCCCCATTGAGATCCCTACTGATGCAGCAGTTTATTTTCTCTGATCTACACAGTTGCAACATAAATTTGTCTACATTAATATTTATTATGTGAAATATTCTTCATGTGTTGAGACTGATCACAGCTGGGACTTGTGAGTATAAAACTTGATCTTTTTTATCGTTTCTCGTGGAAGAGTTTGGTTTTTGTCTAGAGTTAATAATTTATTTTCCACCTTTCCATCTTCTTTCATCTGATTGCTTTTTCCATTTGTTTAGTTTTCTAGATGTCATGGTCACATTTTCAAATTCTTCAACAATTGAGTGAATTTTTCTCTTAGTACTTTAATGCAAGTTAAATTCTATCTTATCTAAAAAAAAATCTTGCTAGGCATGATGAAGCATGCAGAGGTAGTAGGAGGATCACATTTGAGACCAGCTTGGGCTACACAGAGAGTTCAGGATCTTATCTCTATCTCTCTGTATCTACTCCCCTCTCTGCAAGACCTTACCTCTATCTGTCTATCTATGCCTCTCCACTCTCTGACTACTCCTGTTTCCTCCTCCTCTTCCTCCCTGCCACCTGCAGTCCACCCCTTTAACTAGGAATTGTTTCCAGTAAGATGTGGCTTATTCTTTCTTAGAGAGATTTTTCAATAATGTGTAGTTCCATGGAGAACTCAATTGCCAGTCTTTCAGAGGTTCTTCTTGAGACTCAATGTCCTTCTTACCACAGAGACAGAATTCAATGTTCTTCATTCTGCTAAATTAGTTTTCAGTGAGAAGTGATGCACTTAGTCCTGCAGTGACTAATGTATGTGTGTGGGGGTAATGCCCAGGTGGGGGCTCCCTCTTCTCAGAGGAAAAAGGGGAGGAGGGAATGTGGGAAGGAGTTTTGAGGTGCAGAGATTTAGGGGAGAGGGGTGGTGATATTAGGATGTAAAGTGAATAAATGAATAAATTTTTAAAAATTAGCTCGCCTTGGTCCATCTGCTTCTAACCTCCCAAGTCTGTCTCTTTCTTTTTAAAATTCTTCTTTCACTCCCTAGTGTTTGATGTTTTTGTATATTCCTGTCATATTTGGGGGCTGTAAGGAAAGGATCATATACAAATATGTGTATTGGATCTTCCATCTCATCAATAATGCCTTGAAGCACAGACTTCTAATGCAAGAGCATCATGTGGATGATATGAGTGAGTTCTTGCCTATCACTAGGCTCAGAAATCTCCTCTTCTTGACAGTGATGCTACACAGGAGATCAGTACATATGTATTTAGATGGCATTGCCAACTTAGCATTCATATGACCATCATGTGGAGATGGTGGCATGGCAGCTCCTTGGAGAGAATCTACCAACAAACAACACAAAATATCACTGTGAGGATTCATCCATATAAGTGTTGAATTCAAACTAATGTGACCAAAAATTTAAGTGGCTTTAATAGAACTGACCACAGGAAAGTTTAGATGTGAGAAGGGTGAGAATTAAAGGCATATTAATAGTTAGCATTTCCAAGAGATCAGAAGAATATATTCTACCCAGGCAAAATAGAAATCATGCAGTCCTAGGGATACTGGAAAATGAGGTGATGTTACAGATCTAATTATACTGTTAAAAGACAATACGCTTAGGCACAGAGTTTGATATGAACCAATTGGTAAGTGCTGTCAGTGTTAAAAAGCTTAGCTATTAAGCTAAAGACAACAACCATAGAAACACCTCCATCTCATATAAGAGAAATAAATGGAGTCACATAAGGAAAAATCACAAGAAACCCACTGATGCCCACTGTGTCCTCCAACTGATACCCACTGTGTCCCACAACTAATGCCCACTGTGTCCCCAACTGATGCCCACTGTGTCCCCCAACTGATGCCCACTGTGTCCCCCAACTGATACCCACTGTGTCCCCCAGAATTCTCCCCATGTATTGCTGCCCAAGTTTTTGACCTGACTTTTCACAGTTATCTTGGATTCATTTCAGTGTTTTGGCAAAAAACAGACACTGACTGTGCATTCTAATCCAGTGCTTAGTCATTATAGCTGGAGCTGATGAATTCATTCTCACCCACTGCCATTCTGCCAGTTCTCTCCCTGTAGTTTAGAAGTGTAAACCAATTTCAGCCATGCAACACATGAACGTGAGTGTCCTGCTAGACATTCAGTTCTTCTCTTTTTGTCATAAAGCTTCACACTTTAGGAGAACCCAATCTTCCTTGTCTTATCTAAAACTTCCCTTTGGAAAACACTTATGTAATGCATACATTGGTCAGGGATGGTCAATTGTAATTTTCTCCTTTCCAAAGAGATCAGCACCATGCAAAGGACAGAGCTGGACAGACACGGAATGAGGCAGACAGGGATTGAAAACCTAGCTTCACAGTGTGGCCATTATGTGGGGAACCAATCCATAAAATGGTGAAATATATAAACACACATAGTTTTTTTTCAACATTAAGTTAGGCAATGTAATTAGATAGAGATATTAAGTTCTTAAATACTAGAGCCTGTTAAGTACTATACATTTTAGGTATATATATATATCAAAGGTATTAGCAAAGTTTTGTTAATATTTGTATTTACCATGGTTTAATACTAGGGAAGATATTTTAAAATACTGAATTTAAAAACAAAACAAAACAAAAGAACCATCTAGATTGGGTTTAATTTTGGCTCATTCTGAAACTGGGAGTCCACTAGGGTTTTTTTTGAACTGTGCTATGCTGTGACATTTCAACTCTCCCATTTACTTCTAGCACCCTGGGTCCTTGTTCATAATTTTCTTCTCTGTTTTAAACTACAGAAAAAATTTTGAAAAGTAGTATCTTAGTGTCAAAATATTATTTCTAATCCCATTTAGGAAGATTTTGGCATATGTGTGTGTATGTATGTGTGTATGTGTGCATACGTGTGTGTGTGTGTGTGTGTGTGTGTGTGTGTGTATACATGCCTTATCTGACTTCCTTAATGATTATGAGATGATGTTTAAATGTAAATCTGGCACCAGAGCATGGTTCCGCCAAGCTGCCTCCATAGCTCGTGGGTATTGTGAAGGAATCCTTTATTCATTCTGCCCATTACAGTGCCAGCTTCGTGGACAGGTACCTTGCTCTGTGGAGGGAAGTTTCCCACTAAGCATGCCTACTATTTTTTGTTCACATTAAGCAGATAAAAAATATGAATTAATACCATAGAGATATGACTTCAATTATGGAGCATGTAATTTTCTTTAGTCTTGGGCCACATAAAATGTCTAGTCCTAGAGCAAGCACTGCCTTAAGAGTGTTCCCAGTGCCTTCCGGTAGCTCTGCTTTGGGAAATCTGAGACTCTCCCTCTAGGCTCCGAGAGCGCCTTAAGGCTTTGTTAGGAAGGAGGAACGGCGGAGGCACGCTACTACTTAGACAGCAATTCGGGTCCAAAATGTCTCCTTTTTCTTTGAATAAAAAAAAAAAAATTACATTTCTCTATGAAAAAACCTTTGTGTCAGTGAACACACACAAAGGTTATCTGGAAGAACAGTGGAGTTATATCCTCACATGATGAGGCACACTGCTCGAAATCATTCAGCAGTGAACTGGGGCTTCTGGGCCTATTCTTAAGAATGCTCCTTCAAAAAACTTTAACCCAGATTTGTTCCTATTTAAAGGAATTGCAAGAACAAAAAATGGAGCAGAGACTGAAGGAAAGGCCATCCAGAGGCCGCCCCACCTAGGGATCCATCCCACTTGCAGACACCAAACCCTGACACTATTGCTGATGCCAAGCATTTGCTGACAAGAGCCTGCTACAGCTGCCAGCTGAGAGGCTCTGCCAGCACCTGACCAATACAGATACTCACAGCCAACCACCGGACTGAGCCCTGGGACCCCATGGAAGAGTTAGGGGAAGAAATGAAGGGATTAAGGAATTAAGACCCCATAGGAAGAGCAACAGTATCAACTAACTGGACCACCCAGTGCTCCCAGGAACTAAACCACCAACCAAACAGTACACAAGGAGAGACCCATAGCTCCAGCTACATATGTAGGAGAGGATGGCCTTATCTGGCATTAAGTGAGAGGAGGCCCTGGATTCTGTGAAGGCTTGATGCCACTGGGTAAGGGGATGCTAGCTTGCTGAGGCTGCAGTGGTTGGGTGAGTGGGGGAGCACTCTCATAGAGGCAAAGGGGAGGAGAGATGGGATGGGGGGCTGGGGAGGGAAAACCGGGAAGCGGGATAACCTTTTTTTAGTGTGAATAAATTAAATAAACAATTGAAAAAAAATGCCCCTTTCTTTAGGTTTGCATGGATGAGAACTGAAAAAGAGACTGTATTTGTTTTTTGTTTTTTGTTTGTTTTTTCCTGCTGGTCTTCTAGACAGAATAATAATAGGTTTCCTTCTTATCAATTAATTCAGAGACTTTTTCTCTCAAATCTCTTGGGAACATTTAGAAAATATAACAGGTGAAGGCAAACAAGTTGACTTGAAAAATGCTTTTCAAAAGCCTGTCAGCATCAGATGGTGTCTGGGTCCTCCCCCAGTACAGGATGAACAGCCTTTCCTTCATGATCCTGTTTGCAAACAGGCTGCAGGTGGAGATAAGCCTAAGATTTGATCACAATGCACCTTTGCCTGTAAACACACGCGGCTTGCTTTCTTTACGGCCTTGAAGAGGATTTTGACTACAGCCGCTACAATTGTAACTTCTTTGAGTTACTTCTTTGCCCCCCCCTCTTCCCCCCTTCCCACCCTCTACTTCCTCCACCCCATTCTTTCTTCCTTCTCTTACCCACCCTTTTATACAGTTTAAGGATTTAAGGACAAATGACCTTGAGAGAAAGATTCTGTGTGTGTGTGTGTGTGTGTGTGTGTGTGTGTGTGTGTGTGTGTGT
>JADRCD010199863.1:14398-29854 GCA_019843815.1 Montemys delectorum
TGTGTGTGTGTGTGTGTGTGTGTGTGTGTGTGTGTGTGTGTGTGTGTGTGTATCTGTACATTTGTGGAGTACACAGAGGGCAGCCTTAACTATAGCTTTGTTCATGCTGTCAAGAGGCAGGTTGTCTTATTAACTTAGAAGTCATCAGGTATGCTCAGACAGCTGATTACCCTGAAGCAAAAAGATAGGTTCTTCATTGCTATCTTTGCAAACAGGAAAATTTGAGCGCCTCACAAATTGCATAATAATGGATGAAAAGAACAAAGGAGAACCCGTGCTTGTATAAATTTGGGATAGAAAGAATTTCCTTTTGTGTTTAGTTTTATTAGTGAAGTCACAGATTGTTGTAGATAATAAAATTAAAGCTTTTAAATGGGATAACAAGATGAAAAAGAAAATTATTTATTTTGCATGACTTATGGATGGATCACCTACATTTAATCTCAAGGTTGATAGAAATCTTAAGCATTATATTAATATAAAGCCACTTGAAAACAAATGGCAGGATTCTACTCTGAATAGACTCCTGAAATTGAGGATTAGTTAATAGAATAACATAGTATTTGCATGCTGAAGAGAGAATGGAACAATCAAATTTCTGAGAGCAGAAAGAATGCAATAGTAATAATGAATTTAGGGGCTGGAGATGCAGCAGATGTTTTTAAAGATAGCAACAAAGAACCTACCTCCCCCCAAACCCCCAGGCAAGGGTGGCCAGCCAGCTGAGTATATTTCATGATTTCCAAGCTAGTGAGACAACTTACAACTTGTCTCTTGACATCATCCAAGTCTTGGATTGAACTCTAGTAGCACATAAGCCAAGTATGGTAATATATGCTCATATTCCCAGCATTCAGGAGTTAGAAGAAAGAGAAGATCGAGATGATTTTCAGCTGCATAGTGTATGTAGGGAATACGAAAGACCTTGTTTCAAAACCCCAAGGCAAACCACAGCAACATAATCTCCAAAAAATAAAAAATAAACAAAACCAAGAAAGTCTATGAATTCATGAGCCACTACTGTTGGCAGGCTACTATGCTGAAATGTTTAGCCACTTTAACTTGTATGATTTATTAAGTAAGGACAGACAGCTCTGTTAGCATATCTAGGGGAATTAACCAACCATTTTATTACATTTCCAGATATGTCACAAACTTATGCAGAAAATTGTTCCATATTCTACGAAGTAAGAGTCAGGTTTTGTTATTGTTGTTGTTTTTCATTTCTTTTATTTTCATTTCCTTTTTAAAATTTGGTAGGCTGTCTAAGTCTGTAACATACACAGTATTTCTGTATATATTCGTAGCACCACAGGAGGAATGGCTACAAGGCTGGGTGTAGCTGGGCCAGTTCTACTCTGTATTGTAACATCTTTCTGTGGTCTCACTAATACACAAGCCTGATTAAGAACATGTGAAGAGGTCATTCAAGAAAAAGAAAGTACTATTTGCCAGGCAGATAAGGCCTGGGCCAAGAAGTTCACCTTAAGGTACATTCTAAATCAATAACACAACCTTCAATGGTTTTCAAAGAGGCATCTATGTCCCAGCCTTCCACTGACTCTGAGGCTACCTGTAAACTGTCATAGCCCTGTGAATTAAGAGTGAAGTAACACAATCACAAAAGAACACACATGGTGTGTACTCACTGATAAGTGGATATTAGCCCAGAAGATTGGAATACCTAAGATACAATTCACAATCCACAAGAAACTCAAGAAAAAGGAAGACCAAAGTGTGGATACTTCATTCCTTCTTAGAAGTGGGAACAAAATACCCGTGGAAGGAGTTGCAGAGATAAACTGTGGAGCAGAGACTGAAGGAAGGACAATCCAGAGACTGCCCCACCTGGGAATCCTTTCCATATTCAATCACCAAACCCAGACACTATTGTGGATGCCAGCAAGTGCTGGCTGACAGGAGCCTGATAGAGCTGTCTCCTGAGAGGCTCTGACAGTACCCAACTAATACAGAAGTAGAGGCTCACAGCCATCCATTGGACTGAGCACAGGGTCCTCAATGAAGGAGCTAGAGAAAGGACCCAAGGAGCTGAAGGCTTAACAGCCCCTTAGGATGAACAACAATACGAACTAACTAGTACCCTCAGAGCTTTCAGGGACTAAATCACCAACCAATGAGTACACATGGCTCCAGCTGCATATGTAGCAGAGGATGGTCAGGTTGGTCATCAATGGGAGGAGAGGCCCTTGGTCCTGTGAAGGTTCTATGCCCCAGTGTAGGGGAATTCAAGGGTAAGTAAGCAGGAGAGGGGGGAAGGAACAGGTTTGTTTGGTTCCCTCTTCCTCAAGGGGAAACCAAGAAAGGAGATATCATTTAAAATGTAAATAAAGAAAATATCTAATAAAAAAATTGCCTCCCATATTTTCATGAAGATTGTATTAAGGAGAACCTACCTGACTCTTTCAAAGTCACACAGTTTTTAAAGTGTGCACTTGAACCAAAGCAGTCTGTCTTTTCAACCTGGTTTTAATTACAAAACAGGCTTAATCACTCCTGGACATTGGCATCCTCTCATGCCAAAGCTACTTTCTTTTTGAAAAAGTATGACGTGAACCTCGGTTTCTCTCCTCAGGCAGGAAGAGCCTCTGCCAGCTCCTATCTCAGAAAATCTCAAATTCCAATTTAAAAGGCCCAAGGAATACTTCAGCTGTGTCACTGAGAGTCATGAGACCCTCTTTGAATCAATATATGTGGTCAAAGGGGAGGAATATTCCAATTGGCTCTGACTAGGTTCTGGTAAATATTTACCAACAAGCACTATAGTCTGTTACAAAAAAAAAAAAGTGTCCAGGCGGTGGTGCATGCCTTTAATCCCAGCCCTTGGGAGGCAGAGGCAAGTGGATTTCTGAGTTTGAGGCCAGGTCTACATAGTGAGTTCTAGGACAGCCAGGGCTATACAGAGAAACTCTGTCTCGAAAGAAAAAACAAAACAAAACAAAACAAAACAAAACAAAAAATTGTCAAGAAGGATCACAAGGCAGACCCCTTCCCCCAATCCAAAGGTCAAGGGCAATGTACTCTGACCTTATACTTTAACTCACCATTTGAATCAACATGCTCAATTCCAGAGACATACACAAATAACCTAGCTTCTCCAGGAGCTCACTGCCTACCACGGATGCCCATTACTGTTTCAAGAATTCCGAGCTTCAGTGAGCAGACAAGGCAAGTGCTTTGAAGTGCTGAAGCCCTTTCCAGTCTTTGTATTTGAATTGTGCCACAAAGACCCATCTAGAGAGTATACGGCCTACTTAAGCCTCCTATGTTTTCACTATGGGATCCCTAGAGTCTTCCACAGTTGGATGTATGGGTGAATAAAACCCAGTTCAATGCAGTTCAACATGCATTTATTGACCCATCAAGCTGACGGATTGTCTTCCTAGGAAGGCTGATAATTTTGGCAATGAGGACAACAGTAGATGCAGGAGTTGTGAAGGAGCCCGTAGAGAGTTCTGGTTCCCAAGTCAACTGTGTCTATGCAAATTCTCCAAGGGAAGAGAAGGACTGCTTACATAAGTGATCATTAATTCAGGCCACTCCCCATGCCCCCCCCCGCCCCCTGAACAGTGCAAAGTAGAAGCCTTCACATCCGTTTCCTTGAAGCTGAGAAAGTACACACTGCCAAGTATTATATTTGTTAAGTACTTCTCTTCAGAGATGAAATATTAAAATTTAAGATGCATGATCAATATAAAGTCTCACCTAATTGGACTTTTTATGATTTGTAAGTTTAGTACCCAAAAGAACCATTTCCTGGAATGTTCTTTATCATTTTTTAAAATTAAGTTATATTGTAAATGTACTGGATGTAACACAATTTAAAGGATCTCTATCATGAAATCCACAAGATGATGACTTATTTTCTATAACCCGTCCATCATTCAGCTTTTTCACAGACTCTTTGCCTCAGCTGCCACTGCACTGTGTCACTCCCAGCAAGCGAAGCATCATTGGATGCTCGGTCACTCCACTGAAAGTCACTGAACACTATTTGCTGAGGTGTATCATTCCCACCTCTGACAGCTGACATCCAGGTACACTAAGGAAATGTATTGTGTTGGAAAAACAGATGAGTTCAGAACCAGCAGAAAAAGGAGAGGCTCCCCATTTGAACTGCCCCTGTTTATTGGATAGATCTGGGTTAATAATAATAATCATATCAACTGACTGTTCTTAGACAACAGTGCCCCTCAATTACCAAAACTGGACAAAAGTCACAAGACAGAGATTCAAACTTTATTCTACTTCCTCTTGCTATAAAGATGATTCATATTCACTAGAAATATTAATATTAATGAGCACAATAGTAGAAATGAACAAATACATATGCATGAGTAGGTATAGTTATATGGAGAGATAAGTGTATATATGCTTATATACTCATGCAAGCATAACAATAAATGAATTTGCAGTAAAAAGTTCCAACTTCATTGTGCCATGAAAATATAAACAAAACAATGAAACGAAACAAAATCTTTCCTGAATAATTCCCTTGTAGGGATTGATTTGTGATACAAATCAACTTAGGTGTGAGTGATTCTTTTTCTTACATAAAAATGTTGCTAGACATGGATTGGATAAAGAAAAAAGAAACAGCTGTTTAGTTCACTAAATGCCAGCTCAAAAAGAAAAAAAATATGTTGGTTCATCAAGTGTTCCCTGCAGTTGTTTTCTGGATATATGTGAACCAGTGTTGACAGCTATGATGCTTTAAAACACACACACACACACACACACACACACACACACAAAACCAAAAACCAAACAAAAACTCCAATGAAATCAAAGAAACAATAGGACACTCCTCTCTTTTTTTATATCTGTAATGGGGTCAATGGAACTTGACTTAGACTATACATAAATGTTATAGGAATGAGTCTGGATGTGCATGGACCTTATGGAGATTTCCAGGTTCTTCTGCCCCACAACAAAGAACTGGACCATGGAACATGGTAGAAATAGAGACAGTTTATTAAGAGAACACTCCCAAAGGGCACATGGAGCAGAGACCTGGGAAAGAGAACAAAATGATAAGGGATGCCAGGCAATCACACGATGTGAGTTCAACTGGCCAGTCACACAATACCCCAACCCTTGAAAGACTCATCTCAAGGCTTTGACTTGTGTTGGTGTCCTGTTATAGATAAGCCTGGTGGGAAGCTGCCTCCAGTATTTCTTTCAACTGCCTTATTCAAATGTTGATCTTGATGCCTCTCTCTTCATCTCCTGCTTTTCTGAGTAAGTTTTCAGGCACATAGAACAGAGAAGTGAGCCTGTCCTATGGCAGAGTGTCTCAGCAGTAGCACAATTTACTCTTTGGACTCTGTGTTTGCTGGGAGGGAATGTCAAGTGCATTGAATATTCGCCGGGATCATTTTGTGACACCAGTGAGATATTAATAGCACTGTTCAGTGCACCCATACTCATCACAACCAGAACCAGCTCTAAAATTTGCCACATGTTTCCTGCTTGGCAAGGTTACTTCTCATTGTAAACCACTGGTTCACAGTGTAAACCTCTGGTTCACAGTGTAAACGCAGTCACCTCTCCTTTAGGACATCTTGAACAGTCATATCTCCCATGAATGCTGTTTGAAAATGTTTATTATCAAGGCACAGAGTTCAGCAATAGAGTCATTTGAGGTTTTATTTCTTCAAAGAATAGTTCAATATAAAGATTCATGTGCAGATCAGAAGCATATTCCACAGAGAAGTCTGTGAATGAAGGAGGAGGAGGGAACAGTAGCAAATGGGGTTAGCCTCAGAAAGACCAAGAATTGGTAAATTGCAACAGAGAGTTTTTGTTTTTGTTTTGTTTTGAGATATGAGACAACAGAATTACACCTTTGTACCCCACATTGGTCACCTCCTCTGGTTGTGTGTGTGTGTGGGGGGGGGGTGGAGTTACTCACACTGTCTGTATGAGCATCTGCTGCATCACAAGCTTGATCATTTACTAACTAGATTTTATCTGGAGATGAATGTGGTCATTGAGATGGAAGCACACCAGGAACAACAACACTGGCATCCCCTTGCCCTCACATCAAATCCACTCATTTAAAATACAGTTTCTTGAAAAAAAGATGTTCTAGTAGCGATTAAATTAGTGACATTTTTAAGTGCCTTGTGCACGTTACTATGCCCCTAATCATAAATTCACAAAATATCCCCTCTTAACTTTGTCATTTCATACACCATGGGGAAATTGTGTATATATATCAACAATCCAGATCGCTGATGCATACTTGAAGTTTACCTCTTGTCCTTACTTCTCATTAGTTTGTTTGTACTGAGAAAAAGTGAAAATTAAAAAAAGAATAGCAAGGACAGAAGAGCATGACCTTCTGCATAAGTAAGTCGCTTTGTTTGAGAGCAACAAAAATGTTAGAAATAAATACAACACATTCTAAAAGCTGAAACAAATGACTCTCCACTAATGACATGGAGCTGTGGTGTTATTTTCCTGTATATCAAGTACACACACACACACACACACACACACACACACACTCACACTCACTCACACTCACACTTATATACACATTCACCCAAACAAACACACACATCAGCACTGTCATGAGAAATATGACACCAAATATGACTTGTTAGGAAAATGTGTGTGTGTGTGTGTGTGTGTGTGTGTGTGTGTGTGTGTGTATGTGTGTGTGTACAGGCTTTGAAACTACCATTTGGCATCATTTGTAATTTAATGAGAGCTATAATATATAGACAAGCTAAAATGAACCTGTGAATGACATGACCGGAGATGTAGTTGAAGGGTGACATTAAGATTAACTTAAAAGGCCAGGCAGTGGTGGCGCATACCTTTAATCCCAGCACTTGGGAGGCAGAGGTGGCTTTCTGAGTTCGAGGCTAGCCTGGTCTACAGAGTGAGTTCCAGGACAGCCAGGGCTACACAGAGAAACTCTGTCTCCAAAAACAAAAAAGAAGAAAAAAGAAAAAAAAAGAAAAAAGAAAAAAAAAGACAAAATGATTAATATAGGAAAGAAACAAAGGAGAGCAGGAGAGACTTGAACAGGCCTTCCACCTTCAACATATGTGACTTGTAAGAATAAAGTGAGTTCAGAAATGTGAGTGGTATGTAAGTGACCCATAAAAATGTTGCAAAGTTTCAAGCACGGGTTTTCATCCTTTGGCTTCTTTCTAATCCTGGCCCAATTTCCTGGGAAGTGTTTTTCTCCTGTAATAAAGTATGTCTGTTTCTACTATTGTCTCCATGCCCCTCTTTCAGTTTCAAATGTTCAGTTGGAAATGCCAACAGGCACCCTCTAGACCCCACTCTATGTCTATAACAAAAAACATGGGTGATGGTTTGTATATACTTGGTCCAGGGAGTGGCACTATTAAAAGTTGTGGCCCTGTTGGAGTAGGTGTGGCATTGTTGAAGTAGGTGTGTCACTGTGAGTGTGGTCTTTAGGACCCTCATCCTAGTTGCCTGCAAGCCAATATTCTGCTAACAGCCTTCAGATGAAGATGTAGAACTCTCAGCTCCTCCTACACCATGCCTGCCGGAATGTTGCCATGCTCCCACTTTGATGATAATGGACTGAACCTCTGAACTTGTAAGCCAGCCACAATTACATGTTGTCCTTAAAAGAGTTGCTTTGGTCATGGTGTCTGTTTCCAGCAGTAAAACTCTAACTAAAACAACATGCTTATCTCTGGAATTGGAGAGGGATCCCCCCAAGAGGCGTTTAAATCACATTCTTACAAGTCCATTAAGAGTTCTGCTAGTTGCAGTCATGGGACACCTTCCTTTTTCAAAGTTTACAGTCTACTTGGATGAGAAGAATAAACTAACAAGAGTGTATGACAATTAATTTCAGTTTGTGAGCAGTTCACAGATGGAAGTAGTAAGGATGTGGTGCCATCAGGAACTCTTAAGGGATAGATTCTGCTCTTTGGAGTAGAGAGGATAGTATTTAAATTTGGTATGGAACGTTCAGGTGGTAACTCATCGGCTTCTATACAATTAGCTTTTGTAAATATCAAAAGATTATTTGGATATCTTAAATTTACTTGTAGTGCTGGTTTCTGGAGACAACCCAAAAGAAATAATATGATCATCTCTTTAAAATGCATTAAAATTATATATGTTTATTTGAATTTGTTATAAAGTCTAAGGGAAAAATGAACAATCAACCATGACACTAACAGCTACTGTAAATTCCTACTCATTTTGATAAACATAAATGAGCTTCATTTTTAATTTTGAGCCTCATATTTTCTAGATCCAAGAATTTAGAGACTTATCGTAATGGAGAAGTTACCACGAAGCTTGTATTAGGTGCTACAGTTCCTGTTCTCCCAAGAAGCCATATAACAGAGACAGCAATTCCAGGATGCTTTCAGAGACTTGATATGGTTTTTTTTTTTAAATGTTTCAGAGTTTTAAATTTACCTCCCAACTCCCATATATTTTTGATTCTGGATCTTTCTTGTGAGTTGAAGTTTTTGTGACTTCTTGGTCCTGTTTATTGTCTTTTGTTCTGGCCTCCAGTTCTTCTCTGCTGCATAGTCTTTATTGCATGCAGAAATAAGCCTGTAACTTTATTCTTGTCAGGAAGTTAAGTAATATCCAAATTTGCACAGATAGATAAGAATTATTTATTTTGATAGGATATAACTGATAACTAAGAATTGCTATAAGGAATGAGTAACAATACTGCTCTTATGCTAGAAAGGCATCGTTCCTTACTTCTATCCTGTCTTATCTCCTAGGATTTTTATTCAATATATAACAGAAAATAGTTATTTGTGTCAGTTTTTTCATTAAATAAGACATAGAGATTATTTATAACAGAAAATTGAAAATCAACAGTTGGCAGTTTTATGAATTCTTATATTCATATTTTGTTAGGCAATACAATGAAGGTTTCTTAAATCTTTCTTTCACTGAGTACGTACCACTCAGGTATCTTAGTGACCACCAAGAATGCATGAGTACTTTGTGTAAGAAAGAGACAAGAAATTGTATTGGAACAAATTATCCTTGATTAATGTCAATAGAAACTATTCATAAACATGTATTGGTGGAGTTACTTGATGATTATCTCTGATTCTTTGGCTTTCTGCTTCACATCTCTTTCTACACTGGTATCTCAAGATCAAATACCTATGTATATTAGGAAAGTAATATAGATGAGCAACAGAGACAGTCCTGGTCAGTGGCTCCTCAGAAAGACCTCGAGTATTTCACAGCAACAGATGTTCGTGTTTATGCTGAATTTTGGCCCTACAATCACTACCAGAATCTGGGTAGATTTTAAGAGATCCTCACGCTCACGTCCTCACTCTTCTGCACTCTCTTATTTCTAATCTAGATAAATAACTAACTTATAAACTATAAGTTGAGTTCTATAAGGCATTTTTATGGATAGAATCTAAAGAAAAGAAACACTTGAGACCCAGGCAAAAATTTGCTACGATTCACAATTCACAAGGCTAAGAAAAGATAGGGATAGAAATGGAAATGGAAATTACTCTCCTTGAAGGTAAATAAGCTTGAGTCTGATGATAAAAGGGACACATACTAAATGGAGCAAACACTCATGCCTCATAGAGAGAAATGGACTAAGTACTAGCTAGCAGGTGGCTCTGAAAGAAAGACGTAACAATGTTTGACACACATGATGCAAATGTAATGTAAGGCAAGAACAGGCATTAAATAGGTCAAGTGAGCTGTGGTCACATTTTGTGCTAGTCAAAGCAAAACGGACTAGAAACGGTTGCAAGAGGGGACAGTGAGAGCAATGGGAGAAATACGCAATACAAACAACACATAAAGAACGTGTTACTGGAGGGAGCCTGCCTGGGATGAGAATCAGGATTGGCTCCATCATCCTGGAGCAGGTATTCTCATTAGCTGAACTCCCACTATTAACTCTTTAAACTAACTCTTCTCTGTGTAGCTGAAGCTGTCAACTTTGTCATAAGATCCTCTCAAAAGCTTGGTCCTTCAAGATAGCGTTCCTTTGACAATAGAAATTATACTTGGGATAAAATTTCAGCTGAGGGAAGATTATAAAAGCCTTTGACTGGTTGAAGATGGCAGAGCTCCCTTTTCAAATGCCAGATCCTGGGTCTTTCTCCTCCTATTACCTTCTTTCATTCTCAGGCCAGGAATATTTCTAAGCAGCATATTCTATACTTTGCACTATTCTAGCATCTGAACATGCAAATACTAAATATTTAACTCCCCAAACACATGGGACTTAGACTATATCTTTTACAAATCAATTAGACACGAGGGTGGAGATTTTTTAAATCATATTTTGACATCAACTGTATAATTTCTCTTCCTATCTAAAAGTCATGAATTAATCTTAGGAAAAAAATTTCACATCTTGGAGAACATGCATTTAAGGATTTAGCAATCTCCTGAGTGTCAGCTTCCAGCTCTTATATACTATGTAGAATGAGGGAGGGCAATTGAGAATCCCCCAGGGTTCTTTTACTTCAAAGATTCATTGAACACAGATAACCAAACCAAGGCCTTCCTGACCTTCTAATATACTTAATTTTTCAAGCAAACAAGTTATTTGAAAAAAATAAAAGTTTTATCTATAGCACTGAGTAGGAGTGGCTGTTAATCATTTTGGTAAATAGATTTCAGTTTACTCTCCAAACAAGGAAATAAAGCAGCATGCAAATTAGTTATAGATTAACGAAGGTCAGCAGGAGAAATGGTACTTGCTGAAGTAAGGTATGTTCTGTCATTATATCCTAGTCAGCTTCTGCATTTAGGCTTTACACATTATCTGTCTTATAGAGAAGCCAAAAAGAGTACAATATTTAGAAGTAGAGATAAGCATATTCCAATAATGCCAACTATCTACCATCTCAATATTTGGTATACAACAAGCACTAACTAATACTAACTCCTTACCATCTCAATGTTGGGTATACAATCAGCACTAAATATTACCAGCTCCCTACCATCTCAGTGATAGATATATATAGCAGATGTACAGCTTGGTTTTTATGTAGGTCCTGAACAACTAGAACAGGGACTATCGCAAAAGCTGTTTGCTGTCTGTGTGATATGTTCTTCTAGCTGGGCTGCCTTGTCTGGCCTCAATGGGAGAGGATGTTCCTAGCCCTGCAGAGGCTAGATGTGCCAGGGTAAATGGATACCTGGGGGCGGGGGCGGGAGGGGAGCATCCACCCTGTCAGAGAATAAGGGTTGGGCTGATGAGGGGAGGATTATGTGAAGGAGTGATTCGTAGGAGGTCAGTATGCAGGATGTAAAGTGAATATCTATCACCAATAATCTCCAACAAGAAATTAGCAGTGGCATTCTTTCTGTAGGTATAATGGGATTTTGTTGGGGACAGTAGAGGGAAGATTTCTCTTGTATCTGGGCAAAGTTTAGGAGCCATAGGTATATCCTAGAGCTGTTCATAGAGGGCACTAATGTGTTCTTCCACAGTAACGAGCCACTGGAGAATTTACCCCAAGTATAATTTCTATTGTCAAAGGAAAGCTACCTTGGAGGACCAAGCTTTTGAGAGGAACTTATGACAAAGTTGACAGCTTCAGCTACACAGAGAAGAGTTAGTTTAAAGAGTTAATATCCTCTGGTTTATTGTCTCTTTATTCCTGATTCATTACTATTGACAAAATAAATTGTCTCTTCTAAATTTTAGACAGTGACTTAGATGACTCAGAAAAATTCACTTCGACAAACAAAGGTTAGTCTCAGTAGGAAGCAAACATATTGTGCTTCTGTAAATTAGGTGATATGAATAAATACTTCCAATAAATATTTTGATTTGAGCTGGGAAAAAAGCTCAGTGAGTAAAGCATGAGGACCAGAACTCAAATCTGCAGACTTTCTATAACTCAGGTGTGGTAGAGTGCGTGTATAATCCCTGAGCTCCTACAGCAATATGGAGGTAGAGAGGAGTCTGGAAAGCTCAGCTAGCCGGCAGACAAACAACGAAGAGCCCAATATTTAACAATACCTAAGATTATCATCTGACCTCCACATATACACCATGTAAAGCATGTGCCTTTCAGAGAGAGAAAGAGAGAGAGAAAGAGAGAACCTTCTCTCACCATTTAATATCCCTGAGGAGCTATTTTCTGAGCCCCTATGGGTACCAAAATCTATAGATGCTCAATTCTTTTATATAAGATGATCCTACTTCTGTTTAATATTTCATATATAAAAATATATAATATATATTTCTAATATATTTTAAATAATCTCTTGATTATCTTTGATAATGCAACATAAATTTTATAAACAGTATTATTTACAACTAAAAATTCATAAATAATGTTTTTGTTTAATGAATATAGTTTATATAGTTTTTTTTCCTGAGTATAGTAGATCCAATATTGGTTAAATCTGAAGATTTCTTTTTTTTTCTTTTTTTCTTTTTGAGACAGAGTTTCTCTGTATAGCTCTGGCTGTCTTAGAACTTACTCTGTAGACCAGGCTGGCCTCAAACTCAGAAATCCACCTGTCTCTGCCTCCCAAGTGCTGGGATTAAAGGTGTGCACCACCAGCGCCTGCTAAATCTGAAGATTTCTAACTCAAGGAATCAGTATCAGCTCTATCTATCTATATAGTTATGCTTCAAATGCTGCCTGCATATGAAGAAATCTTGAAAAGATTCACTTAGCTACACAAGGGCAATATTCTAAATTGTAAAGGTAGGTGCATACATCTGAATTATGTTAACATGAAAAGACAATTATCTGCATAAGACCAAAATGTAATTATTCCCTCAATTGAGACAGAATAATGCATTACACAAAAGTCATCACAGAAAAATTTGAAATACTTTATGACACATTGAATCTGGCAGACACCCAGCAAAACTGACACTCTTTCAATGTTAATATTCAAGACCATACCTGGAGCAGCCCTGCTGACAGACTATGAGCAAAATGTTGGAATCTGGAAAGACGGAAGTTCTATTTTTAGTCATTTCACTATTACCTGGATGATGCCCAAGGAGACTATCTATTTTATTTAAGACCCATTGAATTATGATTGCTGGCAAAAGTGATGCAGTTAGGTGCAGAGAATGTTATGGGAATTATTTTTAAATATTGCTTTTACTAATGTAACCTATACTGATACAGTATCGATGGTAGTTGTCAGATTAACATAAAGAAAACATTCCTTGGAAAATAGTTCCAAATCTTAAGCCTTTGAGTTCCAAGGACATGGGAAACTATATCAAAACTTAGAGCTATAACACAGTATCAGGGATCTTTTTCTATGGAAAAACAATCTCAGATGACAGGTTTCGGCCCTCAGCTTGTTGACAGTCACTGCATAAATGTTTGAGGACAGGTACGTTTTATAAAGTCCAGGTCTAAGAATTGAAAGAGAAGCCATGGAGTGCCACAATACATTTACCTTGTGATTCTTTCACTGGGCCTGGGACAAAAATACTAGATTTTGTGGCCAATTTGAAATTAAGAATCTCCACCTGACAGATCTGTGAGTGTTTTAAAAATGTGCAGCATTGACAAGTCCTTGTCTGCACACTCTAGCTTCGCCTCAGCTGGATGGTGATGGTATCAACCTAAGACATAGCTAATAGAGGTCTTACACAGGCTTCACGTTTCCACAGTTCTATAGTAGTCACGAAATAATAACCTTGCAGATTATTCCTCAAAGTCTCTGATGAAGGTATTTTGAGTCCCTATTATAATATTTTGCAACAATGTGAGTAAAAAAAAAACATGTAAATTCTTACAATAATGGTCATTCAACTTGAATATTTCATTTAATATTTTTTTTTGAGTCAGGATTTCAAGGAGCCCAAAGTCATCTTGAACTCACTATGTAGCTAAGGCTGGTTAACCTTGAACTCAGGATTCCCCTGCCAATACCATGTAAGTTCTGGGATGGCAGGTGTATACCAACATGTCCAGCTCTACTTACTTCTTATAAAAATCTCCAGGAGGTAGATACATGCAATGATCCAGCTCATATGTTTTCATAAAGATCTCAAATGGTTAGGCCATAGTTCATTTTAAGCAGTAAAATTCTTGGACATCAGGTTGACATCATTCTTTGAAGGTAACATGCATCAGTCAATGTTTCCTCCCTATTCTGGCAGGTTAAGAACTGATGTTTGTTTTAGGTTACCCCATAATTCTATATGCAGTGCCTAAAAAGGAAAATAAAGACCTGAAAACCAATTGTGAATACGAGGCATATTTAGACAGTAAAACCTTTTCGAGTGAGGTTTCAGCCTGAGGCTCAAGACCATGAGTAAATAGATGCTTGATTAGGAAAGCTCAGTGAAGGGAAATATTGGAATTTAAGAGGTCAGGCGGAATTGCTTTGCCCTAAGGAACTCCACCAAGAATCATCCTGAGTCAATGAGATATCTGTGGACTTACATCATTGTTGGTGTTCAGAAGAGGTTACATTACCTCAAGAGGTGCTTTGTAGACCTGGAGCTTAGCTCTTCAATTACTTAGAAGAAAGACTGTTCGCCTATGCATGTGAATACTCACATGAAACAGGCTAGTGGACTTCCATTCTGTAGGCAGAGCAATGGGAATTATAATCAGAAGGCTACTTGATAAGTATGGAATTAGAGCAAGGAGAATGAATTGGATGATTTTTACTTTACTCATGTAAGACAAACATCTTAATATGTCCATCTTCACAGTGGGCTAGTCTATCAAATGATGCTAAAATACGCAAATTCCACTGATCTTTTCTCTCTACTCCAGTGAAGTTTGAGATGCACTGCCAACATTTTACTCAAGACTACTATTTGCTCTATTTTTGAATAATTTCTACTTTGCTGGACAATTATTTTTCTTGTTTTAAACTCTTAATAGATTGAATATTTTTAGTTCAGCTTAGTACTTAGACAACCAAAATGAAAAAAAAAACCCACAATTTTCAAATAATTTGTAGTAACTCTCCAAATTCATCTTGAAATGCCTGCTCAGATTACAATACAGGTTCAAAGTGTTTACACATATTATTCGCCTAGTGGAATAGCTATCTAAGCCCAGAGAACATGAAAAATATGACTTTCTCAGTGTCCTCATTATCTATGTGGATGTTATCTGTTAAAAAACCTAAAAATCCTGAGAAGGGGGTAAGATGGATCAGTAGAAAAATGCCACTTACTGTCAAAAGTCACAAACTAAGCTTGGTTTAAGAAATACAGGTTGTCCTTTGACCTTTACACATACACACACACACACACACAGAGAGAGAGAGAGAGAGAGAGAGAGAGAGAGAGAGAGAGAGAGAGAGAGAGGAGGGAGAGAAGGGGAAGGGGGAGGGAGGAGGAGAAAAAAAGAACACTAATTAACCAGTCTATTATAAAAAGAGGTTAAAAGATTCAACTTTATTTTTAAAGAGTAAAGCTACATAGAATTGGCCATTTACTAGAAGATTCTACACACACACACACACACA
>JADRCD010199863.1:29954-63082 GCA_019843815.1 Montemys delectorum
TATATATATATATATATATATATACATATTACATGATCAACCTATATTGATCCTCACTGGAAGCAGTGGTATAACAAGGGAAGAGCATTCCCCATGACCATTAATAACATTTCTTACAGGAATGATAAAAGCAATTTAAAATTAATAATAAAGCTCACTCAATGCAGAACATATACTTTAAATGTATATGTAACTTTAAAAGATGGAATTTTGTGATAAAATGTCAAAGTTTTATATAAAATATTACAAAAGTTAAGAAAAATACTTAAGGAAAAATTAAAACTTCGGGGTGTTATGTTAGACACCATTGACTATCAAACAGAACTCTGCATTTTTTTCTATCTACTCTGGACAATTTACTCTCAGAAAGATGACATAATGACATGACTCACAATTTCCTACAAATGAAACAATTTTAATTATATTTACCTGTTCTTATAAAGATCAACAAAAATACTGCTGAAAACTATTTTTATCAAATGCAAAATTCAAATACTTAATAATTTAAAAAATATTTTTAGTTAACTTGAAACTCAGCCAGATTCTTCCATTCTGAAGTCATTGGTTCAATAAAAATCATTACATTTTATGATATATTCGTGACATCATAGCTCTTGTATCACTTATAAAACAATATTAAGTATTTACATTAGGCACAGACAACTAGAGGAATGGCCTGGCTGTTTAGATTCAGTCTTTTTGTAGATTAAACACCTATCAATGCAAATTCTTTATTCCTAGATGTGTCCAGAACCATACACTGTTTTCAATTACAGAACTAACTTATTGTGTCAGTGGACAATTGTTAGCCAGCCTAATAGCTTCTCAGTATACAAGATTGAACTTACTTCTCTGACAAATTTTTCTAGTGTCAAGAGTGAGGCCGTCAAAAGCCAAGGTGATCTGATTTAAGCTAGCAGTGAAATATCCAGCTTCCCCTGCTTCTGTGGGAGGTGACTTTGTACTTTTTTTTTTTTTTTTTTTGGTTTTTCGAGACCGGGTTTCTCTGTGTAGTCCTGGCTGTCCTGGAGCTCACTCTGTAGACCAGGCTGGCCTTGAACTCAGAAAGCAGCCTGCCTCTGCCTCCCAAGTGCTGGGACTAAAGGTGTGTGCCACCACGCCCGACGACTTTGTACTTTTCATGCAGCTAAAAGTCCCACAGGGACCTGTACCAAACACTAGACCCTTAGCTGCATTCATTGTACATTGTATCTACTGCCTCCATTTCCTGTCCGACTTTAAGCACTCTTTCATTGTGTTTCCTGACACCCTCTAAAATAAATTATAACTAGTTCCTCATCTCAGAATACCTTTCGTAGGACTTCAAGGAGATGTTTCACCTTGTCAAAGCAAAACTCACTATTTCATGGGGGAAAAATCATGATAATATTAACTAACTTCATCTCACTATTCATATTGACTAAATCTTAATTTAAAACCAGTGTTACATAATAATTTCCTTTTGGGGATTTCTAGAATTCCAAAAGAAAAATTTCTTCCCAGTTTCTTAAGATTTCCAATGAGCAGTGGTACGTTTTATTTTTGTTGATGATCAGTGTGGTTCTATAATGATTGTGATTTTGAACAATAAATGTGATAGTCCAATGTAACTCAAGGCAATGATATATTGATAGGTTAATAATTAGACATTCATATAGACAGACAGACAGGCACTAGATACTAGATAGATGACAGTATTAGTAACATTGTCTTTGGCTCATTAAATTATATTTTTGAGAATTTAGCTAGCTACTTTGTATCAATAAAAGGCTTGAGAGCAGTAACATTTGTGGACTTTGTTTACACTACAAAATAAAAAGAACTTAAAATATTCTAAGTGCACAATACCATGGGATGGATAGTTATATTCCAATGCTTTAATTAGTTGTAAATTTTTACTGTTAGAATAGATCCTACTAACAGCTCTGGTATTTGTTAAGATCATAAAGAAAAAATAACTTGAATGAAATCACACTTGTGCTATTCTTACCACACATGTAGGCCAAAGCTGGAGCAGAACTCCAGAAAATTACTATCAGTACATCTGTGTTATTTTTATCTAGCACTACAATCAAGTATAAAAAGCAAGTGATTTTATTTTTGTTATAAATACATCTTTTTTAATGCCTGAAGACTTGTCCCATGTCTGTCACCAGTACCAAGTATAACTGAAAATTATGTGTGATGGATTTGAACTTTGTTTATGGAGAATGGAAGAAGTTAAAAACTTAGCGTTCTTTAGTAGGTTGTTTGTTTAACAATAACTTAGTTGACAAGAAAACCTTATAGGTACTATTGATGCAATCCTTTAGATCTCACTTCAAAAGAAAGAAAACAGTTTATTATAGAGCCAGATATGTGTGATTAAATCTTGGGATAACTAATCTAAACTACCCCAAGTACTCCAAATATTATTTTCCAATGTTGTAACAGTTTCATAAAATTTTAATAGTAATAGAAGAAAGAAAAGCATAAATCATGACATTTTTCAAATAAATTGGTGGGAACATGAGGTTGGCTAGTGACAACCAAGTGGTGAGAGAGTTGTTATGGGCCTCTGATATTCTATGCTGGCCATCTTAGCTTGTAGGTTGGTGAAAGCTAAGGGTCTGCACATTCCTAAGGATTTAAATAATAGTCAGAAGGATGCTGGGCCACACAGAGAGTATGCAGTGACTGGGTATTTGTAAGGCTAAAGACAGTTCAAGAAAGCTCAGCTCTTGATGAACAATAATATCCAACTTCCAACAGCTATGAGCCCCAGCAGTCAATCAGCCTTGAATATGTAATGGCGGTGAAACTCTTCCTGAGAGCTCTGATTAACAGTCATAAATGTCATTGGTCCTTGTCTTAGGGAGGTCCTTTAAGCTGGAGTGATTACTCTGCAGGAGAATCATTTCATGCTCTTGCACAGGACCCTGTCTCTGTTCCAAGCACTCATACAGTAGCTACAAGTGTCTGTAAGTCCATTTCTAGGGGACCTGATGCACCAGGCATGTGCATGATGCATATACATACATATGAACAAACCATTTATATACATAAAATAAAGGGTTAAGAAATCAACGATATCATTTAGATTATCACTACTGCAACATGAACTTGGAAATCCTAGATTCGGAATACTGAGATTTAAAAAAGATGTAAACAGAAATTCATGATGGAGCTTTATAATTATAAGCACAGTAAGGAAGCAATATAGAATTTAAAACTCACATGATTTATGATCCCATTTACAGTTGACAGAGGTCAAGGGCATAATCTCCTGCATAGGCTCATTATCTTGTTCAGTAGACACAGATCATTGGTTGCTCTTGTGGTAGATTCTGAAGACTGTGTGACTGGGTCACAAGTGTTGCATGTCAGCTAGATGTGGCTGATACATGCCTCCTTTTCCTCTCTTAGGACAGGACACATTCTTTGTTTGTGCTCTACCTGAAAATGATTCAGACAAGGGAGGGGTAGAACTAGCAACTTGAAGTCTAACTTCCCCACTTCTCATTTTTCAGCTACAGCACACACGCACTTCTTCTTCTGACATTTAATCCTGTTCTCTCCAACTTGGTCTGTCTCATGGGTCCAGCCAGCGGGCAGTTCAAAGCAGGCTTTTAGAAAAATCCCTATTGAGTCTCTAAAATTCTCGATAGGCTCCTCAGGAACAATTATTCTGCTAAGAGCTCTTTAATGCATTAACGATTGAATCTCTTCATATGGTGGATTACCAAAAAGAGCTTAAATAAACTCACTGGCTAGCACAACAAAAGAAAGCTTCTACAATAAGTCACACAACATGTTCTAGATACATCACTTTGAGCCAATTAATGCAGCATATACTTTCTGTGAATAAATTCACTATGCATGCAGTTGCAGAGAAGCAAAGAATCGAGTGAGTTAAATGATTTTGTCTACCTCATGTTTGACATGATGCCTTCTTTTTTCGTCTTTCCACTTTCATCCGAATCCAATGGTATAGTATACAGTGTGTGATTAGTACTTAAATTCAAAGTCAACATTTGCTACTAACTATAACATTAGAAAATCACTTACGTTTTCTCTGTCTTATAAAAAGTTACATGGGCAAAATGGCATTAAGTATAAAGGTGTAAGAACAAAAGAATAGCTTAGCACACATTAATTCTTTCACTTTTAAGGCTTTTAAAGTTAAAATAGTACACAATTCCCCTTCTCTTTCCTTTATCCAGTGTCTCTAACTCTTCCTTTGTTTCCTCTCAAAATCATCACCTCTTTTCTTGTTATTGTTACATTTTATCTCTGTATCTATGTGCCTGTGTCCCTCCTTATCAATATCTACATCTATATCTATAACTATAATTATATCTAACTATATTTTTATAGATCTATGTGCCTAAATATATAAACACAACCTGCTTAGTGTCTATTTAGTGTTACTAACATGTATATAGTTTCAGGGCTGGTCATTTGGATTGGATCATGTAATAGTGGGCTCATCTTTAGGGATGACTCATCCCAAGAGAGGAATATTTCTCCTGTTCTCAGCCTTCCTTAGTTTCCTGTAGTTCCTTCGCTCTATTTTTACCCATAAGAGGACAATTAGAATGTCTATTCTGAAACTACAGAGCTTTGGGGAAATTTTATACTTTTATTATCAATTATGGTTTTGTAAATTTATCTATCATAAAAAAATACTAATTGAAACTAAAAAAGCAATTAGCTTTATAGTCTCTTTCATAACTCATGTACTTTTGCTTGAATGATATCCTGCCTTACCATGTGATATTATGGAATCTTGATTCCCCTTCTAAAGGATGTACTATATGCACGCTCAGATCTGCTTACATGTAAGCATTGTGTACATTATAGGCTTAAGCTATCCAGGAAAGAAGGTTCCTGAGATGTTTGGGGCTGAGCAATTGTTTGAGAGTCTGCTTTTCTCTAGCCCTGTGCTATTTTAATTTGTTGAGTTCACTATAATAAAAAGATTTTAAAAATCATTATTTATTTATTTATTTATTTACTTATTTATTTATTTATTTTTAACTCCAGATTTTATTCCCTTCCAGGTCCACCCTCTGACTGTTCCACATCCCATACCTCCTCCCTGTAGCCCTATCTCCATGAAGATGTCCCCGCCCCTACCCAAGCAGCCCTCTAAACTCCCTGGGGCCTCCAGTCTCTTGAGGGTTAGGTGCATCTTCTCTAACTAAACCCAGACCTGGCAGTCCTTTGCTGTATATGTGTTGGGGACCTCATATCACTTGGTGTATGCTGCCTGGTTGGTGGTCCAGTGTCTGAGAGATCTCGGGGGTCCAGGTTAATTGAGACTGCTGGTCCTCCTACAGGGTTGCCCTCCTCTTCAGCTTCTTTCAGGTTGCCTCTAGTTCAACCACAGGGACCAGCAGCTTCTGTCTATTGGTTGGGTGCAAATATCTTCATCTGACACTTTCAGCTGCTTGTTGGGTCTTTCAGAGGATAGTCATGATAGTTCCCTTTTGTGAGCACTCCATAACCTCCCTCAGTAATAGTGTCAGGTTTGGGGCCTCCCCTTGAGCTGGATCCCACTTTGGGCCTGTTGCTGGACCTTCTTTTCCTCAGGCTCCTCTCCATTTCCATCCCTGTAATTATTTCAAACTGGAACAATTATGGGTCAAAGTTTTGACTGTGGGATGGCAACTTTATTCCCTACTTGATGTTCTGTCTTTCTGCTGGAGGTGGGCTTTACAAGTTCCCTCTTCCCAATGTAGGGCCTTTCATCTAAGGCCCTTTGAGTCCTGAGAGTATCACACCTCCCATGTCTCTGGTGCATTCTGGAAGGTGCCCCCAACCTCCTATTTCCTGAGTTTCCCTGTTTCCATTCTTTCTGCTGGCCCTCAGGGCTTCAGTCCTTTTCCAACACCCAATACTAGATCATTTTCCCCTCTATCCCCATCCTCTTTCCATCCCAGGTCCCTCCCTCCCTCCATTGTGGTTGCTTTCTTCTCCCTCCCAAGTGGGACTGAGGCGTCCTCACTTGGGCCCTTCAGCTTGTTGACCTTTTTGAGTTCTGTGGACTGTATCTTGGATATTCTGTACTTTTTCTCTTTGACTAATACCCACTTATTAGTGAGTACGTAGCAGGCATGTTCTTTTGGGTCTGAGATACCTCACTAAGGATGATATTTTCTAGTTCCATCCATTTGCCTGCTAAATCCAAACTCAGGATGGTCTCGTTTTTTAATAGCTGAGTAGTATTCCATTGTGTAAATGAACCACATTTTTGATATCCATTCTTCTATCATAGGACATTTGGGTTGTTTCCTGCTTCTGGGTATCACACACAAGGCTGCTATGAACATAGTGGAACACATGCCCCTGTGTCATGGTGGGGCATCTTTTGTGTATGTTCCCAAGAGTGGTATTGCTGGGTCTTCAGATAGATCTATTTCCAATTTTCTGAGGAACCTCCAGATTGAATTCCAGAGTGGTTATACCAGTTTGCAATCCCACCAGCATTGAAGCAGTGTTCCACATACTCACCAACATGTGCTGTCACCTGACGTTTTGATCTTAGCCATTCTAACTGGTGTAAGGTAGAATCTCAGGGTTGTTTTGATTTGTATTTCTCTTATCACTAAGGACTCTAAACATTTCCTTAGGTGTTTCTCAGCCATTTGAGATTCCTCTGTTGTGAATTCTCAGTTTAGTTCTATACCCCATTTTTTGATTGGGGTGTTTGGTTTTTTAGTGCTTAGTTTTTTGAGTTCTTTAGATATTTTAGATATTAGCTCTCTATTGGATGCAGGTTAGTGAAGATTATTTTCCCAATCTGTAGGTTGCTGATTCATCTTATTGGCTATATATTTTGCCTTCCAAAAACTTTCCAGTTTTATGAGATCCCATTTATCATTTCTTGATCTTAGAGCATATACCAATGGAGTTCTATTTAGAAAATTTCGTCCTGTGCCAATGAATTTAAGGCTCTTTCTCACTTTCTCTTTTATTAGATTCAGTGTACCTGGTTTTATATTGAGGTCCTTGATCCACTTGGACTTGAGCTTTGTACAAGGTGACAAATATGGGTCTATTTTCATTTTTCAACATATTGACAGCCACTATTTTTTGAAGATGCTTTCTTTTTTCATTGTATATGTTTGGTTTCTTTGTCAAAGATCAAGTACTTTTAAGTGTGTGGTTTTATTTCTGGGTCTTCAGTTCTATTCCACTGATCAACATGTCTGCCTTTGTACCAATTTCATGCAGTTTTCATCACTATTGCTCTGTAGGAAAGCTTGAGGTCAGGGATGGTGATTTCCCTCATCCATTCTTTTATTGTTAAGTATTGTTTTTGCTATTCTGGGTCTTTTGCCTTTCCAGATGAATTTGAGAATTGCTCTTTCCATGTTTTTGAAGAATTGTGTTGAGATTTTGATGGGGATTGCCTTTGGTAAGATGGCCATTTTTACTATGTTAATACTGCTAATCCATGATAATGGGAGACCTCTTCATTTTCTGAGATCTTCTTCAATTTCTTTCTTGAGAGACTTGAAGTTATAGTCATACAGATCTTTTACTTGTGTGGTTAGAGTTACCCCAAGATATTTTATATTATTTGTGGCTATTATGAAGGGAGTTGTTTCTCTAATTTTGTTCTCAGCATGTTTATCATTTGTATAAAGGAAGGCTACTGATTTATTTGGGTTAATTTTATATCTGACCACATTCCTGAAGTTGTTTATCAGCTGGAGAAGTTCTCTGGTAGAGTTTTTAGGGTCACTTATGTATATTATCATATCATCTGCAAATAGTGATACATTTATGTATTCTTTGCCAACTTGTATCCTTTTGATCTCTTTTTGTCCTATTATTGTTCTACCTAGCACTTTGAGTACCATATTGAATAGTTAATGGGTTTTAAAACACAACATTGTTACCATAATACTATCAAGATCTACTTCCTTCTTGAGAGTAAGGAAACAGATCTAGCAGAAAAAAAATTCTCTGTGACACCAGGACTGTGTCTTCCAAATCAGACAGAAGCAGATAACAGAGTACAGGCAGTTCAACAAGAGTATGTCCAGAGAGATCCCTGTTAGGAGCTTATATGACAGTGATTACACACCTACAAATGGTTGGCATTAGTTTATTAACCAAAGAGTTTTGTACAGAGGGAGATGAATCAATGAGTAAGGGATTTCTTTTGTGACATATTCCAATTTTTCAGTTTTATAAAACTACAATAAAAAGTTGTATATATTCAAGGTGCATAAGGTAGATGTTCATGCCTCTACATAAGTATGCTTGCCATTGGCTTCTCCATATTTTCACCCCACCCAATCTCCTGTTCTTCCTCTGTGGTGAGAATCTAATACATGTTCTTTCATAGATTTCCTAGTAGTCAGTGCTCTCAAGGCTATTGTTACTGCATAGTATAGCTTTAAGTCTTTTAATCTTATAGCTGGATGTATGTATGCTTTGACCAATATCTCTCCATTGCATCATCCCAAAGTCCACTCCAATCATCATGTTTTTTGTTTGTTTGTTTGTTTGTTTTTCTAAATTCAACTTTTTGCTTTGTTTTGTTTTTGTTGTTTTTTTTTAGTTTTGTTTTAAGGTATTTATTGTCATGGCAGAAAGTAGTGATGAGTACAAACTGTACCCCACTTTCTTAGGGTGGGCCTGAGGTTAACTAACACCTTTTGCAGGGAGGAGTGTCTGGGAAGGGGAGTTTATTGGCTAAGCCTCCAGGTCTTCTTTTTCTTTTCTTTTCTTTTTTTTTTTTTTCTAAATTCAACTTTTTAAGATTCTACATGTTTGAGATATTTGACTTCAAAAAAATTCTTAAAGAACAGTTTCAAGTAAGAAAAAAATAGAAACTACTGAGGTAAAAAATGGCAAAGGTTTAGGAAAGAAAGGAGTAGGCTCATAACATTAACAACTTAAAAATTCCAAAAGTAGTCCATTCTAAAGAAATTCTTCTGACAATTGTGAAATAGATCTGATTGAAAATCCAGCTATACCACTCTTGGACATATACCCAAAAGTTATCACACCATGCTACATGTTTATAGCAGTCTTGTTTGTGACAACGAGAAGCTGGAAATAACTCAGATGTCCCACAACATAACAACGAATACAGAAAATGTGGTTCATTTACATAATGGAATACTATCCAGCTATTAAAAACAAGTATATCCTGAATTTTGCAAGCAAATGGATAGAACTAGAAATTATTATCCTTAGTGAGGTAACCCAAACTCAAAAGGACATGCATGGTACGTACTCACTAATAAGCGAATATCAGCCAAAAAGTAAAGAATACCTAGGATATAATCCACAGAACTTAAGAAGGTTAACAAACTGAAGGGCCCAAACGAGGATTGTTCAATCCCACTTGGGAGGAAGAAGAGAGCAGAGAGCAGAGGGAAGAAGAGAAATGAATGGGAAAGGGGGAGGGGAAGGGCAGCAGAAAAGGAAAACATGATCAGGTATTGGAGGGAACCAGGGGTGAAGCCCTGAAGGCAGGCAGAATGAATGGAAATATAAAACCCAGGGGATGTGAGGTGAGGGGGGGACCCTCTAGAATATATCAGAGCCCTGGAAGATGAGAGACTAGCAAGACTTAAAGGGACCTTAGATGAAATGTTCAACAGTGGGGAGAGGGAACTTGTAGAATTCACCTCCAGTAGAAAGACAGGCATCAAGTGCAGGGATGGGGTTGCCATCCCATAGCCAAAAACTATGACTCAGAACTGTTCCTGTCTAAAAGAACTGCAGGGACAAAAACTGAGATGAGACTGAGGGAAAGGAGTTCCAGTGACCGTCCCAAATTGGGATCTAGCTTAAGGGGAGGCTCCAAGGCCTGGCACTATTCTGATGCTACATGAGCTAGCATGGCTGTCCTCTGAGAGGCCCAACAAGCATCTCACATAAACAGACACAGATACTTACAACTAACCAATGGACTGAAGTTGAGGACCCCTGTGGTTGAATGAGGGAAAGGCTGGAAGAAGTTGAGGAGGAAGGTGACCCTATAGGAAGACCAACAGTTTCGAAGAACCTGGACCCCTGAAATCTCTCAGACACTGAGCCACCAACCAGTCAGCATACACTAGTTGGTCAGAGGCCACTGAAACATATACATCAGAGGACTGACTGGCCTCAATGAGAGAAGATGCATCTAACCCCTGAGAGACTTGAGGCCACAGGGAATGGGAAGGCCTGGTGGGATGTGGATATCTGTGGGGAGCATCCTCTTGGAGACAGGGGAAGAGGAATGGGATGAGGAACTGTCAGAGGGTGGAATGAGAGGGGGGATAACTACTGGACTGTAAGAAAAGATTAAAGATAATAATTAAAAAAAAAGGTCAAGGATTTTAGAATGAAAACCATAGAAATTCTGAGAAGATATTGCATCAGATAATCCAAAAATGATTGCTAACCTCAGATGTATTAATATAAAAGTAAGCAGGAGAATAAATGTCTGGTAAAGTATTTAAGTCAGGGTATGATGCAGATAACCATTCCAGAGGAGTGGAGCTCATAGCCTCACAGAACTGAAAACAGCACAACCACTCTAGAGGATATATACCAAAGAACTTGGTAACATTGTATATTATAGCTGCATATGCAGAACATTTCATTTAGATAATTCCTTGAAATGATAATATAAAGATCTAATTACAAACTTGGTCAAAATAATGGTGACAATATACAGAATTTCAGAAGATTAACCTTAAAATACATACTTACTAACAAAAACCCTTATCCTTTTAGCTTCTTTAATGGAGTCAAGCCTGTGACACACAAACAACAAGGAAGTTGGTAGAAAAGTTAGTCGGCCCATCATTTTATCTGTGTGGTGCCAAATATTTCCTTTGGTTGTTTTCCTCTCTAAATTGACTCAATCATATGTTTGTGTTGTCATCATTTAGAAAAGGCCTCAAAGCTTAAACAGGGTACTGCTTTCTAAATTGGGTGTCTTGATCAGACTTTATTCTTCCGTGAAGGCAATGAGCACACACCCGCAACCGCACACATACCACATAAGCCTTCACATAACACACATTATGCTTGCACGTATGCATGCGGACTATATACTTCTACAGTCTCCATATAATGCTATCGTAACATTGTCCTTTAGCTGTCTGCTTAAGATTCTTTTCCCGATATAGAGTGGAGGGGCTTGTTTTCTCCAGTGTTCACTCTATGTCAGATGAAAGTGAATCAAATTGACTCTTCTTAAAGTGATAGAAAGTGAGAGGAGGGGAGAAAGAAGAGGTGCCCAGTGCTAACACTGTTCATAGCGCATGAGAAATCCACAGAGAGAGGAGCAGAAGTGGGGAAAGCCATTGCGCCTGGAAGCCAGGCAGAAGCTGTGGGTAATCCTCGCTGCTGGAATCAGTTCTTATCCTGGATATACTTTTCTGCTATCAAGGCAAGACATTTTGAGGAAGATTTCTGGGGTCATAGCTGAAATTTTCAAATCAGGATTAGTTGAAATCTCCAGATCTCCAAGCTGAAATGTCCTAAACAAAATACATATTTTTCACATGGAAGGTGGGCGGGAAGTTAGCCTGGTGAGAAGTTTTAAGTAGCTTCCTCTTGGAAATACCTTTACTCTTTTAAATTTAAATGGGCGAAGGGGCTGAAATTAGCTTTCACAGACCCCAGTATTGTCCAATAAGTATCACTGTAATAGCTTTCAAATAGTATAGCCCACACTGAATCAGACAGGCCAGAGAACATAGTGTACATATTATTATTTCAAATGGCTAATTCAATTTATGGCTCCATTTTGGATTATCTCAGCTAAGAAGAACAGTGCTGTTTATGAAGCATTTATTACTACAAATATTTTTCCATGGAAATTACTCTCACGTTAGATTTCAGAAATCATAAGCAATGTGAATGATTGTCATCTCTCTGTCACAGGAAAATCTAATTAGGGAAGAAATTCTAAGAAGGAAAAAATGTCTTTCCCAGTCTGAACTCAAGAGAAGGTGCAAAATGTCCATGTGTGATGGTAGGTACCTTCCTGCTAACTTGTCTTTCCTAATCCTTGATTTTATATATGCTGCCATGTTGTTGGTAACTAATTTTGAATGGCACATCACCTCTGTACCTATCACTAGCACAGTCTGTCTGCACAGCAGGTGGTGGCAAGTGGCATAGCCACCTAGGCCAGGTGGGTGCTGGCGTGCTCTAGAAAGGTAGCATCCTCTCCTCATGATGTGATAAAATACTTTGACAGACAAAACTGAATGGAAAAGGGGGTTAGTTGGCTGACCACTCCAGGTGACAGTCAAGTGGTGGGTAGCTGGAGCAGGTGGTCCTGTCATCTGCACAATCAAGAGCAGAGAGCAATGCACATTTGTTCAGGTTGCCTTTCTCACTCTGCTCAACATCCGCTGAGCAGGAAGTGGTACTACTGGCAACACAACGATGTTCCATTCAGTCCACCCAGGACAATTCTATGCAGACATCTTCACCCCAGATGAGTGTAGAATGTGTTGAGTTGATAATTTAGCTATCAGTGAGGGCTCTGTGGAGCAGGTGGGATTTGAACCGGATCTTTTTAAAGTGTATCAGAAAAGAGATGGTAAATATAGTTTACTTATGGGCAGACATCAACTATAGTAACATTTCCAGGATCTACACTGATGTTATAGAGTTAAACAAAAGGTAAAAGGCTGATATGTGAAGGTGGAAATACAGCAAGTTCTCTAATTCAGTGTTATACACGAGTTTTTTTCCTTCTATTCACTCACATAGTAGCAGTAGAAAGTTCAGGATAGTGAATGCATGTTAAGAAAGAGCAGGGAATTTTAGGGAGTTTTCCAGTAGTACCAAGTACAGCCTCCCTTCTTCATGAGAAGTGTTTGGTCGGTGACAGGTCCTGCCAAGAGTGTCTCTCCAGTATTCTTTTCAGGTTTAGGAGGTAGGTGAATAAAAAGGATCTATTTTATCTAGTTAACTTTATTGGATCATTTACTAAGGCTACATCTGTCTCTATGCAGCAATGCTAAATACATTTTCTTCATTGGAGTGCAGACGGCTACAGACGGCAGGAAAAAGCACATGGAAAGCATGATTCCTGCCGTTCAAGATGGTCACAAACTCCCTAGTCCCAAATGCCTATGCAGTGGAAATGAGCTAGTTCAGTGACACTAGTGAATGCTTCCTTTCCTATGTAGAGAGAGGGGCATGGCCTAGTGAGCCTAGATAGAGGGACCAAAAGACAATGGCCTGGCCTTTTGCTGTCATATGTTGATGCCTGTACAATTTCTGTGCCCCTTTGCACCTTCTCCATCTGCTGAGAACTAATTTTCTTCAAAGTGATCTTCCACTGGGAATGTAAACTGTATTTCATTTCTCTCACATGCAAGGTAAAGCCAACAAAATGGAAAGGGAAGCATCGACTGACTTAAATAATGGACATGCAAGTGGGATAGGAGCTTGCTTAGCATCAAGCACAGCTGGGATCGCTGTTTGAATGTGTCACCTACAGTGGTGTTATGAGGGGAGCCAAGAGTTAGAAACTCAGCCATATTAAAGATAGTCACTAATGTCAATGAAGAGGTAGGCAGTTTCTGTGTCAGGTCACAAGCGTAGTAGGTTTTGCTGACCTGCCTGGTTTGTGTGGACTCTACATTGTGGATAGAATCATCTTGCAGGTGCACAAATATCACTAAAAGTCTTGCAATATTAGATCATGAGATATCAGGAGGAGAAATTAGCCCCCAAATTAAAGGAGACATATGATTTTCTTATAGCTAGTAAAAGAAATCAATGGATAAAGGAAAAAAAAATCAACAAAATGTCCTACAGATGTATCTTTAAGGGTCTGGTTCAGATTTCATCTCTTTGGGAACTATTCCTGATGTCCCATCAACACGGGAAAATCTCTAAATTTTGCTGAGTGGTCCTGACCTGTGGACTCATCCACGCTTCTCTCCTCATTCTTTATGATGCTTCATCAAAGTGAGTGTGTTGCAGGAAATATTAAAAAAAAACAGCCAGCACGTTCCTGAGCTTGTCTCTCTGGCCTGGTACGCCATGCACTGGCAGGCAATGGCCAACCTGTTTTTATCTCGTGGAGATTCTGACTCAGAACTCCACAATCTCTTCACCCAGCTCACTCGGGTTCCCACTGGCAGGTCGTTACCAGGCCATCCTCGTGCTTCAAATCCCCCTCAGCCTTTGTGGTGCACATCTGGCAAACCCAGGCTTTCCCACCATACCTTTCTCTCTTGAACCCAGATGAGCCGCCACATGAAAGAATATGCAACACAAACTCAGTTCAAAAACAGTGGTAACTCAATCTCTGGGTGCAACAACTAAGACCTAATCTTGTAAGTCTTATTAAAATCTGGTTCCTCCAGTGGAAATCCTTGTGAATCCTCCATGATACCAGGAAACTCTAGCAGCTACATCTTACTTCTCTCTGTTCCAGGTACAAAAAGGACCTAACTCTCTCTGCTTCCTCTCTTCCTCGGTCCAACCCGGAAGTCCTGCCTACTCACCCAGTGATTGGCTCCTTTATTTCACTAGGGGATCGGTTAACAAGTACGGCACCAGGGCCATCCACAACCTGAGTGGGTTTGTGTTTTCCCCTGAATGAAATCTGTGGAAGAGCACACTTCACACATAGAGAGTGCCTCCTTAGGAAAAGACATGATGAGTTTCTCAGATCAAGTTTACATTAGAACCACGTGTGTAGCATGTAGATTTTATTACCCCACTTTAAGCTCCTGATGGACCACTCTACCAGCCACCACCATGGTTCCCTTGGATCTGTGGATAACACACACACACACACACACACACACACACACACACACACACACACACACACACACAAGCTTAATTTTAATATGCTTTTTAGCTCAATGGTCAGGCACTTCTAAGTCTCCTGTGGCTAACCTTCACTCCCATCTCAACAACTTTAATTCATCTCTCAACTTAGTTGACCAGTTACCTTCTCTTTGCATTTTCAATTTCTTGTCTGCTACCCAAGGCCCAGTCAGGGAAGCAGAAAATGGCTATTCCACCGGGGATCTCACATGGCTAGTGGCTCTCTCTCCGAAGCATGCAATTTTTTCTCTCCTTTTGCATTTCGAGGCTTGCCTGTGAGAACCTGAAAGTCCCGCCTCTTCTGCCAGCCATTGGCTGCTAACATCTTTATTGATCGATCAAGAACCAATTGGGGAACTGGACCTTCAGCATTCACACAAAGATTCCCTGATCAAAACATCAGAACTATCTCTTACATAGGTTTTGAACCATACGAATCAATAATGAACAATTCTACTGCATTTCTAATACTATAAACACCATTTCAATATACATTTTCTCCCCACATATTTGTGTCTTTGTTCTAAAAATTTTAAGTAATATTGTATAGAAGCGTAACTTTTCATTTTATCAAGATAAACCTAGCATTATTGAATCCATTTTCCAAGATATAAATCAGATTTTTAACAAATGTAAGACACAGACCATGGGCAGGGCAAGGAGTATGGAAATAAGGGATTTGCTATCAGTCCTGTCTGTTAAGAATAGTTAAAGATTTCACTGTAACATGCATGTTTTAGCCTTTGACATTGCTGTGTGGAGAACCCCATCATGTAGGCGTGGTTGAAGGCCCTTCGTCTGGCACAGACTGCTAGGTGGGAGCATGTTTGTGTCATTAATGACTTGTTTGTAAAAACCTACACACAAGGCAACCCTTATTTTCCACTTTTTCTTCCCTCCTCCACCATTCTTTGTCTCTCTCATGTTTTCTATCCTCCCACCATTCCTATCATTCCAGAAGGATTGGTTGTGGAGCCCTTACCACGTGACTAGCAGTGTGGTTTCCTTAGTTTCTTAGGGTAGAAAGATTTAGGCTGTTTCTCTTTCTAGAACTCAAGCTTCTACCATCTCAAAGATGGCTGCAAAATTTGGTTTCCTTTCCTTCTAAGTAGTCAACAACCATGCAATACTTATAGTGTTTCTATGAGAATTAAATGGAATACTTTATGAAAATAATTATCTCTGAGTCCAGTATGTAGTAAGGACTTGATGAAATATTGTTCTCATTGGCGACTGTTTATTTTAGGCAATACATTTTATGTTCCACACATGATATTCAAATTGTTTAGAAATTTGCATATATATTTCCGGGATGAGGAAGTTGAACTTTTTAAATCACCGGGAGATATCAATCACATAAAGGTTAATAAGAATTATATATATTTATATGTAACATTGTATGCATAGAACAATCAACAGAATCCTGTAGTAGCAGCAAGTTCTAAATGGAGGCAGACACTCTTAAAGTGAACTAAAAATCACAATTAGTTTCTAATAAGGTCAAATCCATCGGATAAGGAACAAAATGGATTCAAATACACACTGCAAAATGAAATTCGTAAAAGTAAAAATTAGCCAATGCAACTACTGAAATATTTTGTTTACAAGCTAGTTCCTTTTTTTGTAATCATACCCAAAATGTGAGAAAGACCAGATGCATAAGATTGAAATGGGACATTGTTATTTTTAACCATAACATTGTGCACCATGTGAAATATCACCTTTATTTAGCTGGGGCAGATCATTAACTTGATAGTTAAAGGACAGAATAGTAAATCCTGAGTTCTGGTATGCAGTAGGACTTGCCATTTGAAATGATCGATAGATAGGCAACATGAAAACAAAGAAGGCAGAGGATGGATCATATTTAACATCTGCAGAATTAATGATGGTCCCTTCTTTCTGTAACCTGCTCTAGCATAGCCCTCTCTCCAATGTCCTGTAGTTGCTAAGCAACCTCTCATAGAAGTAGTGGAGTGAGAAAGATCTGTCAAATTCATTATTTTCGTCTTAAAGAGACAGTGGCTATAATGAAAGTAAAATTCTTTCTTTGTTTGTAGTAGTGTGGTCTGGAAAGGGAGAATTTTCTCTCTAGCTCACCTACTTCTCGCTCCCTGCTTTTCAGTATAAATGCCCTTGAGAACTAGGCAGGCTTCAGATACAAACTCTGACCTGTAAAGCAATGCAGAGGGGGAAGCACTGTTCAGAAGGGACAGAAAGACAGACAGACAGACGACAGACAGAGCAAGAAATTTCTAAAAAAAAAAAAAAAATTAAATCCTGTTTTTACTTACTCTGGAAGCAAGTTATAAAATTTCTAACTATGTTGGGTGCAGCAAAGGGAATACTAGAGAGAAATTAATGGGCGCTCTGTGCAAAGGGACAGCAACTTCAAGGGGAAAAGAAATTGTAGCACTCCCTATCCATTTATTACTTGTTCCTCAGAAGCTCAGGAATATTTGCCATGTGTGAATTATAGGTCTAAGACAAGCTTCCAGCCAGACAACAATGACAGGATAGTGAAGACAAAGGGGCTCTCACACCCTGAACACTGTTTTTGCATCTACTTTTTTCTAAATGTTATCTTGAGAGTTGAATTTCTGTTTCATTTTCTCCCACTGCAATTAACCTCTTTCCTCAGTAGATTGATCTATACCTCTTCATTCCAATGAAACTTAATAGATCTATTTAAAATAAAGGCTTGGTCTCATCCCATAGAATAAGTACCAACACAAGACTAAATGACCCTATATGCAGACATATATTTATGCCTTAATTAAAATTAACTTGTTTGATGACCTGAAATGGATCATTTAAAACTTGATAATTTATAGTTTACTGGTCTGTAAAATGGAACACTTAAAATGGCATGACCTTGAGTTATAGATAAAATTATGTACTCTATATTTGCAAAAGGGAATTAAGCAAAGTACATGCCAAATAAACACTTTCACTCTAATTAGTATAATATATAGTTAATATAATTATACCATAATTATATATTAATATAACAATACTTTATTCTTGTTATTATAATAATTCTTATTAATGTTAACTTTTCCGGTGAATCTCTACAGTTGAGTGCTTTTACTGTGAGTACATATTAGTTCTCTAACAATGTTAAGGATCATGGTTAAATAACAAAACAAAAATATCATTCAACTGAAGTACCATCTCAAAATCGTCTTCCTATGGTAGACATTTTTATGCCTTAGTATAGCTCTCAAAGTTAATATTTTTAAAATGCCATTTTTAGTTTCATTGAATGTCAGAGATTCTTGCTGAGAGGAACTGGGATTTTGCTCTGTTGGAAGTCCATATAGGTGTGATTAATCAGGCTGGTGACCTGCTTCCTCCCTCTTCCCCTACTCTCCAGCTTTCTAAAAGAGCTCGATTGTACACTCCCAGCACACGTCCTTATACTTAAACAATAATGTCAAGGGAATCATTTGGATGACAAAGTCAACCTGAGAAGATTTCTGAAATGATATGAGGAATTCCAAGTGTCTGGGATTTTATTGGATTTTTAATATAACTGGATCAGCTTGGGACACCCAGAAGGCTATGTAAGAGTTCTACAACTGAAAAATGAGAGTTGAATATCTTATTTTCTCTCTCATGGCTTCATCTCAGCACTGTGTACCTCACATTTTTATTTTCTCTGTAGAAACAGTACTCATCGGCCTGTTTCAGGAAGCAGTGTGCATGGGGATTTATTGATGCTTTTGGGAGGGAAGGAATTCCAAGGTAAGATAAATTTAAATAGGGAAAGGTTTTTTATGGGTTATTATATATCTTAAATGTGGTGCATACAAGTTTTTGTGGGAAGATACTTAAATACTGAGGATGTATGAGTAATAGAGTAACTTAGTTTTAGACTCTAATTGCTCTCCTGTATTTCCAAATAATAGACTGTCCTGGATAGCTTTCAAACAAAATGCATTGAAGAAAAGAAAATATTTTTACCATTTCAGAAGACAAAAAGTATCAAGCAAGGGATTCCTGAGAGATTTCCAGCTAGATTGGGGATGTGGATGATTTTCTGATTTCTACTTGAAGGCAGTGTTATTTTATAATCGTTATAAAATATTTTGAACAGTCATACCTACTTTAGTCTGATTTCTTATATGTTCTTGTACCATCTCTCTTCATCTTGGTCTCAACTTTAAATAGAATTGTGAAGACTCTATGTCTAGCAGAGAGACTGGAACATGTGTGCTCTCAAAGTCCATCATTATCTCCATTTTGGAATCAACCTTTTCCTGTTCAAATTCACATTCAGGACTTATATTCCTGGATCGAGGAAGTATTCCAAAAAAAATTCCAAAGTTTAGGCTGTGTCTGATTATAAGTAAGTTTTAAGCTTCAATTTTAGAGGAGGCATGTGACTTTTACAAGAAGAGAGACTCATACAAAAACAAATTTCTGTGGTGTAAGTCAAGGCAAGAAGAGAGTTATTAATGAAGTGAACGAGCAGGGATGCTAACAACAGGGCTTGTTAGCCAGAGCCAAAGGAAGTTCCTTCCACGCCTTGTGGACGCTTCTCTCTGTCATTTTCCAGTTCAGGAATTATCGCACAAATATGTTTTGAAAGATAAGTCAGAGCAAACAGATATTAGGCTTTATTCTTTATTCTTTGTGAGCTCTGAGGTTCTTTGCTACAAAATTAGGCATTTGTTTAGGAGTTATTGGGTCTTGGACATGATAGAGTTGTTTCCTATTAAATGAATTGCAATACATTTTATACTCCTAACAGTACATACCTTGGGGCTGTACATTTTTTGCATTACTATCTCACTCAATTTTGACTACTTAGAAAACAAAATCAGTAAATATGTCAAAGTGCTGAGAATTTTCCTTCATTTTCCATCAAAGTATACTGTCTATTGTTTCAGGAACTATGATCTTTTGGGAATTATGCCTGGGGGAGCTTTCATGAGACTGTGCCACTGAAGGCTTATTAAGCCTGAGTCACCCCTCAGCCCAATCCAAGTTATTCTAGTCATAGACAAGTAGCAGGAAACTCCTCTGTGTTTTCCATTTGCTTACCATTGCTTGCTTGCCCTATCAAGTTACATCATCCAGAACCATTTCCAACTCATTATGGGCACTGTTGTTTGTTGAAACTTCTTGAATTTCAAGACATTTTCCTCAAAATGATTTTTAGTTCAAATTTATTCAACAATAAATGTCTAGGATAATTATTCCCCGGTTGAAATTAATTTCACTCAACTAACATTTACTTTATGCTTAGAGGAGGCTTAAATAAGTTTCTTGTTTAAAGTAAATTCAAAGGCACAGCACTTAAACTGATCACTGTTTCCTAGGTTCTGCAAGCCCACAGTGGAGGCTTAATGCCATCACAAGTGTTACGGTGGATTGTTGACAGAGATCCTGTAACTGTGTGTCTGGAAAATGAATAAAAGGAAGACATATGAACTTAGCCTATTTTGTAACACATACCCATTATCAGATGCAGAACCACAAATTTCAAATTTTTGGAAGAATCAATTGTAATAACAAAGTCTCTTTTTTTTCTCTATTCTGTGCCTTACTCATTCCAATGTTATGCATTGAACACATCAGACTATGTATGTCTTACGTGTTTCCCTCATAATTATGCAGCTTTAACCTTTACACGTGCATGCTTCTATGTGGGGGTGGTAAGACAGCTAAAAAGCACGGCTGTTACAGAACAAATGTGGTGAACAGAGCAGCACAATGACCTAAACACTTTACATTTTCTCAGATGGCTTTTTGGTTGTGCTTACATCAGAACGAGTGCCCAGAACAGATTGCAGATACCCTTGTTTTCCACAGTTGCCTTTCTTCCTTGCTTAAGGAAGCTGAGATTTCTAAATCTTATCAGCAAGGGTTTGTAGAGCAGGACTTTCTCTTTTTATAAATGACTAGGCATAAGATATGTATCTGGCCAGTGAGTACTTCTATACTGTATAAATAAAATAACAAAGAAGCTATTCCTGTCATTATGTGTTTCGTGCGTGTAGAAGTCACATGACAAGATTCACTATCAACTTTAGGAGCTGTCTCCTTCAGGTCTCCAACTCACTGAGTCGACTAGGCCAGCCATCCTGCCTGCCCTGTGTCTCCTTCTCTACGGCTGGCATACAAATGTGTGCTACTCCCTCTAGCTTTGTACATGAGTTCTGGTGAACAGTGCTTAAGTCCTCACTATTGCAAAGCAATGCTTTACAAAAGTTTGGGCCCCCAGACCTAAGAGGTTCTTCCTATGTTGTTTACTAAATAAAATTGTGAAAACCCACTTAAGTTATTATCTTTTAGGGAAATCTAAATCCATGTTTAAATATAAAACAAGTATAATATAAATGATAGTAACAAGAGACTCAATTATCAACATTCAGATGTTGATATATTAAGCTGTTGTATATATGTACTGAGGGTTGAGTGGGTTTTGAATGACAGTTATCAGAAAGTGAACTCTATTTCTTACTGTGCCCCTTCTATTGCATGTCACTCATACATTAAACTCTTGTTTCCAAGAGATGGTCAAGGCATATCCTGAAACATACTTAAACTATTCTCCTCATGCCACAAAGTTATTAAAACTATATACTCCCAGAATCTGTGGGCCCAATTACATGTAGAGGATTTGACTAGAATGCAGATGATTGTTAACCCACTAATTTTAGAAAAATATTATTTAAAGTCAATACAGCCCATTGAAAATATCAGAATAAGTTAAGACAAAAGAAGACAAAGGCATGGCCTTTGCATGATACAGATAAAGTTTAGCAAAAAGAATGAGCAAATCTATTAAGTAAATTATTCTTCAAATGAAATCTGTGCTTTATAACAGATATTAAATAGACCCACTGAGTCAACTTAAACTCATGACTTTAAGCTTATCTATTCATTAACTAATGGTTACTGTATTAGTCAGGGTTCTCTAGAGTCACAGAACTTATGGTAGTCTCTATATAGTAAAGGAATTTATTGATGACTTACAGTCAGTAGTTAAACTCCCAACAATGGTCAGCAGCAGCTGTGAATGGAAGTCCAAGGATATAGCAGTTGCTCAGTCCTACAAGGCAAGCAGGTGAAGAAGAGAGAGCGAATCTTCCTCCTTCCAATGTCCTTATGTAGGTCTCCAGCAGAAGGTGTGGCCCAGATTAAAGGTGTGTGCTACCACACTTTTAATCCCAGATGACCTTGAACTCAGAGGTCTTTCTGTCTTAATCTTCTGTGATTCATAGCCACTATGCCTCAAGATCTCCATGGTCAGAAACTTGTATCTCTCAGCCTCAAGATTAGGGCCACAGATGAGCCTTCCAATTCTGGATTGTAGTTCATTCTAGATATAGTCTAGTTGACAACCAGGAATAGCCACTGCAGTTACTAATGATCATGAATGACTAACATCTAGGAGAAACTTCTGCATGCAAAAGTCATGTGTTACCCTTCTCAGTAAGCTTGTAAACTTACATGTAAACTGGAGCACTATCCCTTATTGAGAGGAATTTTAATCCAATTACATGGCTGTTCTGTATCACATCCAAAGACCTTCTGGGTCTATGTGATCCTGCTGGAATTCACACTGGCCCTTAGTACACGCCTTTAATTTCTCTGCCTGAAAACCTTTAGCACACACCTTTAATCCCAAACAATGATGTCTATTTGAGGGACAGACAAAATGAAGAATCAGAAAAAGATTGGACAGAATAAGACAGAGATACACACAACCTTCAGGAGAAAAGCTATTTAAGAGCAGTGCAGGGAGAGGAAATGTTTAGTCAGTTCTGTCAGTCTTATTGGACTCAGTGCAATAAGTGTTGCTGAGTTGAGTTAATTCATGAGTTCATGTCATTCAGTACAAGTCAGAAGTTGAAGCCAGAGAATAAGAAGGAATGAGATTAGAACAAATTGCGAGAGTTACTTTGAGGCCAACCAGAGCAATTCAGTGAGAAGCTGAGAGAGGCCAGATTGAATCCATCAGCTTGGAGAGGAGTTTAAGTCAAAATTGCTGAGTTGAACCAGTCAGCCAGAATTCTGAAAGACTTAGAAAGGCTGACCTTAATCAACAGATAACCTCTGAGATGATAATTATATCTGCAAATAAAAAACATATGTCAATCTTCCATGTTGATAGTGGATAAAGTCTAAGATAAATCTTGTATAAGTAATAAAATTAGTTAAAATATGTCATCATGACCATAAGACCATGAGAGCTTGACTCAATGTTTGAATAATTAAAGGTGTAGAAAATGTATGCCAATGTTCTTGGTTAGGAATGAACATTGTCAAGAATGCATAGTAAATGAAGCAAATCTAAATAGAAATAATTTTTACCTTTGCTTATATTTTTATTACATAACAGGTGCGTTGTAGTTGTTTTATTGTTATTACTCTGATGGATCCATTGACATTTTCATGGATAACATCACTTTACTTTTTTTCAATTTCATCCCTATTACTATTTATCTATTTATACATTTATTTTTAGTCTATCTTCCCTGATCTCTTTCTAGTCTCTTTCCCCTCTACAAACAGCTTCCCCTTTATTTTCTCTTCCCATATGTAAACACATACATTAAAACCTAGATCCCACACATGGGTGAAACTGCCATACCCTCTGTGGGATGGCTTATTTTGCTTAACTTGATCTCTGCTTCTGCCCATTTCCTGGCATGTTTGTTCTTTCCCTTTTTTTCCCAGCATTTGTTTGTTCCCATTTGTATTTTTATAAAGTTTAAGGATATCCCTTCACTGGTATTTACATTTTAGTTAGAAACCTATGTGCTAAATGTAGCTATGTCTCAGAGATACCAGAACTTCAGGCTTAATTGGAGTGCTGGCTATCTTTGCAGTCATAGTGATAGAGAGTCATGCTCTCTCAATCAGAGCTAAGGCACTGCAGCAAGCATATGAGATTTCTGAAGCACTCAAAGTCATTTTAATGATGATGATGATGATGATGATGATGATGATGATGATCATGATGATGATGATGATGGCAAATAAGTTTGTAGTCGATGCTCTATTAACATTAAGGAAGAGAATACTTAAGTTGTCCTTGGTCTAGAGTTGACCAACTCTTAAGATGCACAATTGAATTTTTGTAGGCTGGGAACTTGAATTTTAAAACATCTTTCAGATCAAGAGAGAAGCAACTGCTGTCCTAATCAATAAACACCAGTAAGATTTACACTTCTGGAATGATTCTGAATTTACAGCTCAACTTTAATGTGTTAGAGAACTTGCTGGGAAGGAACACTACACTATGAACAAACAGTGATGTGAAGATGTTAATTTGATGAAACTGTGCAAAAGGAAGAGCGGGAGGCAGCCAAGAGACATGACATGAGTTAAGGCACAGGCAGGAGTGCTTTGTCTTTGAGAGCTCTCATAACCTCCTTGCTATCTGGAAAGGATCTGAGTTCTCAAATTCCTTGAAGCCCTGATGTTCCATGAATTACTAAGTGAAGGTTGCTTTTCACTGGATTGGGAAGGATGCCTTACGTGCTATATGGATGGTACCAGATACCTGTATATGGTTCTGGAAGAGAAGAACAGGACCAGGTGGCAAACTATCCAGATATATATTTTTGCCGAGGACACATCCCCGATTCTGAACACCATTAGCATTAGCCCACATTAATGAAGAGTGAGTTCACTTGCTGTTTCTGCTGTCTGAGCTAGACAATGGTTTTCCCTATTTTGTTTTTATTACAGAAGGATTCTGTGAAAGAGAAGTTGTTTTGTTGTGTAAAAGTGCTTAGTTGGCAAGCAAGTTCCCTCTCTGTCCGCTTCTCACAAGCACCATGATAATAAGGACCAAAAGAGGCTAATTTTGCCAAACTAACTTATTCCATCAGCCAGCTCTTCCTAAAGATTGCCATGTTATTGCAAAATTAGACTTTTTATTACTGGAATAAATACTGTGCAGTCTTTGTAGCCGGCACTTAATGAATTCCTTTGCTAATTCCACTGAATAACAAGGATTCCTTGTGAAAATAAAAGTAGACAAGGTAGAGTAAACCAGCAATTTCATATAATGTGCTGCTGTTAGCCTGCCAAAGCGGTTCATAAACCCGGCAGGGAAAGACTGGGGCATTTTTCAGGGCTTTCACCCCAATCGTTTCACTGCAAACCTCCTCCATGGTGAGCTGTTTACATGGAGGTGAATGGATTCTGCAGCTGCTTCATTCTGCAGCCTGCTAGGAAAGCTTTATTACCTTCCTGCCTTGTTTCCTCTCCTGAGAGAATTCAGTTCCAGCCTAAATACCTTATTGGCCTATGAGCCAATACTCTGAGAGAACCAGAACTACAAAAGAATACTGTGTCAGGAAGGGCAATATGTTGCATCAGTCCAGACCATGGGAATTTGTGTGAGAGGGCCTTGAGTCTATGCTCAAGCTGGGTGTCTTCAAAGGAAAATAGCTGACAGCTTTTTTTCCTTAATTCTTTGAGTCTTTCAGATGGGCACACTGCAGGGTTACATAAATATTGGGATGTGTTGAAATCACTTGGAGAGCTGTGGTAAGTAAGCCAGCCAATTGATTTCAAGCCTAAGATTTAGAAATTCTGGGAAGAGGACTTTGGATTTGTGTTTTTAACATTTGCCAGATGATACAACTGTGATCCAGAGCACAGGCTACTTTGAGGACTCCATAGAAATGATGTGCGAAGAGTCTGTTTCGCAGAGAAGTGTTCTTTATGTTTTTTCCTATTTTATTTTATTTTTTATTAGATATTTTCTTTATTTACATGTAAATTTCTCCTTTCCCAGTTTCCCCTCCAAAAAACAAACAAACAAACAAACAAACAAAACCAACAAGAACAAACCCCTGTTGCCTTCCCCCTCCCCATGCTTGCCACCAGGAGTCGCTATACCATTACCCTGGGCATACACTACGGACATACATAGTGACCCCATTGCCTCAGCCTGCTGCCCTGGTGCTGAGATTGCACTTTCATCCCAGTTTCCTAACTTGTACAGCCTCAGTTTCCCCCTGAAATGACTGTCATATTGTGTTTGCTTGGAGAATTATGGCCAGGGCAGAAGAAAGTCTACCATTCCCCCCAAGTATGTCATATGGTACCATCACGTCTACTGGGTCTTAATATTTACTTTCCTTTGAAAAATATCACAGCTTGCTTCTCTGTTGCTATGATAAAACACTGACAAAAAAACAACTTGGGGAAAATGGAATTTATTTTATTTTACACATCTGTGTCCCAGTCCATCACTGAAGGAAGTCAAGGCAGGATTAGGAACCTGGAACTGAGACCATGGAAGAATATTGTTTAATGGTTTGCTTCCTCTGCCTTGCTTAACTCTTTGTTGCACATCCTAGGCTACCTGGCCTAAGTATGGTATTGTCCATAGTGGGCTGGGTACAACAATATCAATTAACAATGAGAAAAATACTCCATAGTTAGGCCCACAGGCTAGTCTCTCTAGTTTGTCACATCTTTACAAAGACTAAGCAGCAGTCACATGTGATGGCTACTGAAGGAGAGCAATGACAGGGGCAGAGGGAGAGGATTGCTCTCAGGACTCACATGTCTGCAATGCCTATTATCATTTGTAGCTACACCATTGTCATCTATTAGCACTTATTTTAACCTAGATCCATGTTACAGGGACAGAAAGCTGACTAATACAGATTCTTAGGGCCTCTAGGACTCTCAGAAAAAAAAGATGATTATGTGTAATTTTTCCTACATTTATCACCATGGAAATAGACAGAGAAATAAAAATCTCAACATTTATTAAAGCAGAATTAAGATTCATTACTGACAAGACTAACTCAAGTGTGTTAATGCGATCGCCATATTCAACTTTCTGTATTGGTGACTGGCTTATACTTAATAAATATTAATTATGTAGGTTAATGAGTTTTCCTTCCTATGTGCATGTGTGACATCCTTCTCTCCTCTATGTTATCCTGCTCTCCCCTCTGCACTATCATGTGCTGATTTTTCATTTTCTAGTAGTCCTTTGTCTCCTAAATAATCTTTTCTACATTTCACTTAATACATTTGAAAGAAAAAAATACCATTCATTTCTATAGATGTCAGTCTACTTATTCTTGTTGCCTGTTTTTATCAACTTTCCTGAAAATAACAACTTTGTATTATTCTTTAAGGATGACTATTATTCTACTCTGGACATATGTCTACTATTCTTTATCTATTAGTTAATACACAGGTCACTTCCATATCTTCCCTATTGGGACTGTCTCTTAGTTAGGGTTAGCATTGCTGTGAGGGAGCACCATGACAAAAAGATACTTGGTGACTAAAGGGTTAATTTCTACACTTCTAGGTAATGGTCATATTTAGAAGGAAGTCAGGGTTAGGAATTGAAATATGGCAGGGACCTAGAAGCAGGAGCTGATGCAGAGGCCCTGGAAGGATGCTGTTTATTTACAGTTTCGGAAGGATGCTGCTTACTGGCTTGTTCACAGTTTCAGAGGTTTAGTTTATTTACATCATGGCAGGGAGCTTGGCTGGACATAGGCAGGCAGGCAGGCAGGGATGGCTCAGATACTGGATCTGAGAGCTACATTCTGACTGAAAGACCAAAAATGAGGCCTTGAATTTGGCAAAGGCTTTTGAAAACTCAAAGCAGATCCCTAGTGACACACCTCCTCAAACAAGACCACGCCACATCATCCTTTTATTACTTTCTAATAGCGCTACCTCCTGGTGGCTAGGTATTCAAGTAGTTAGCGTCTATGAGGCCACTCTTATTCAACCACCGCAGAATGATATCAAAATAAATGTGGGTATGGAGCCTTTGTTTGCTGGCTTTACTTCCTTTGGGTAAATGACCAGGAGTGGGATAGCTGAATCAAATAAGATTTCTCTTTTAGATCTGAAGGAAGTGCCATACTGTTTCCACAGTACTAGCACTACTTTACATCACCACTGAAAGTGTATGGGGATTCTTTTGTTTCCACATCTTCAGCAGCACTTAAAAAATAGCATTCTAAATTGATATGGTGGAATCTCAGTATAATTTTGTATTTTGTGTTCTTAATAGCCAAGATGTGTGGCTGGAGAGATGGCTCAGCGGTTAAGAGCACTGACTGCTCTCCCGAAGGTCCTGAGTTCAAATCCCAGCAACCACATGGTGGCTCACAACCATCCGTAATGAGAACTGATGCCCTCTTCTGGTGTGTCTGAAGACAGCTACTTACACATACTTGCATATAATAATAAATAGCCAAGATGTAGAATGTTTGTATGGTTCTTGGCCATTTGTACTTCTTTTGCTAAGAGTTCATGCTGATGATTTACTTCTGGCTCATTTGTTCTTTTCATGTTGTTTGAACTCTTCATCTATCAGATTTCCTTCCACTCCACAGGTTTCCTCTTCATTCTCTTAGATATTTCTTTTTCTGCACAGAAGCATTTGATTTGATATAATCACATTTCTTGATTCTTCTTATTTCCTGGCCTATTGGAGTATTTCCCTGGAAGTCATTGTTGGTGACAATGCCTTGAAATTTTTCCTATATTTTCTCTATTAATTTCAGAATTTTTGCCTTGCAGTAAGATCTTAGCTATGCTTTGAATTTAGTGAGTGGCCAAACATAGAAAGTGAATATTGTTTTCAGAACATTATATATTAGGAGATATTTTTATAACAGGTCATAAATATGATTTTAGGCACTAAAGTAAAAATACACATTTTCCTGAAATCTTCTTTTAATCAAAATATAACAAATAAATTAGACTAAAATATTTATACAGCAAAAGAGTCATCCAAACATTTAAAGTATTCACAAAGAAATATGTTTGAGGAAAAGTGAACAATAAAAATGGGCAAAGAAATTGAATAAATGCATCATAAAAAAGTTAATGAGGGTATGTTGATAATTTCCTCAGCTTCAGAGTCAAGGATGCTGGGTGTCTTCTAAGAAGAGATAAATCTTTGCAACCTGTTTTCCAGGTACATGGCAGTTGAAAATTCAAATTCATATAGACTGATTGTCTATATGTAAAATTTTATAAAATGTTTGGCAAGATCTACCAAAGATAATCATATATATATATATATATATATATGTCATTTGAATGGTCTTTATCCTGCAAGCTGTATGTAAACAATCTTTCATGTTTTAATAAATTTATGTATTCTGACTTCTTAGAAAGGAATGTGGACATAGAAATGCATTCATAATATATATATACATATACATATACATATACATATACATATATATGTTTCATGTAATATATCACACACACATATACACACATACATATAAATTCTGGAAAGGAATGTGGACACAGAAATGCATACATCATATATATCACATATACATCACATAATATTTTTATGTGATATATATATATATATATATAGAGAGAGAGAGAGAGAGAGAGAGAGAGAGAGATAAAGAAATTTGGAGTACGTAAGGTTGTCATAACACACATACATACATATATACAGCATATGTACACACAAGACTGTATACATGCAGCTTACAAACAGAAGTCTATTCAAATGTCCAAATACAGAGTGGATAAATTTTGATACATTTCTATAATAAAACTGACTACATGAAAAGTAAGTTTGCTACTAAAAGAAAAATGTACATGAGTCACACAATATTGTCTGAAATTATTATGACATAAAAGTAGACATACTACATAATTTCATGTATATGGGACTTAAAAAAGAGACTAAAATAATCAAAGTGATCAATGTTGTTAGTTGTTGGGGAAACTTATTGTTAATGAAAATTAGTAACATATGGAAGTTAAAATGAATGGGAGATTTCCAGAGTAATGTAAGCTTTTCTTTATTGACCAATATGTATGTTGAAGGACTGTATTTTCTTTTTAAAACTTTATTTTATTATAAACTTGATTTATGAACATGCATCCAATATCATGGTTATTTCAGAAAAATGCATACGTAAAAATAATACTAGCAACAAAATAACTCTAGGATTAGATTCATTTCAATAGTTTCCACTAAAACCATCCACACAAGTAATGATCGTCATGGTCAGAGACTGTGTTTTCCTTGCATGATGTTCCTTATGCTTATGGGCTGTAAGATTTGTAAGCTCTGGTTACCAGAATTAGTTGGGAAAGGATAGGCACTTTATTTGCTGATGGTTACCTTTTCGTGCTGCATTACCAAGCCAGTTAAACAGACTACATACAGAATAGCGTGAGGTTTACAGTCATCTGCACATGCTCAAAAAATGATGGAAAACATAGCTATCATTAAGAATGGCATGCAAATGATGCATCTTGAAGATATCCAGTGTGTAAAGAGAAGAGATGGGGTGGATTTAGGGAGCCTTATGGTTAAGGCCATGAGAAAGAGAAGTGGTCTCCAAAATCCTTCTTCTATAAGCTCTTTATTCCTGACAGCAGGATTTAAGGTTGAGGCACATTTCCAAATCCCCCACTTGAAAATAAATATTAAATTCTCCTCAAGATGCTATCCCTGAAGGCAATGTGTAATAAAGTAAAGAAAAGAGATAAGGTAGACACAGCCTCGACCTGGGGAGATTCGCTAGTGCTCTTTCTAGTTTTGAAAGGCCAAGAAACTTCTTGCCTCTACTAAATTGAAGGTCAGGTTTTAAACCAGTAAGACCTGTGCTGTTCAGAATTTAGACTCACTGGAGGCACAAAAGATAGTGTCACTATGCCCTTGCCTACATGTCCTTGTCATTCTGTTAGATGCATGCTTTGAATTTTATTATTCATTTATTTCTTATACCTTCATTCTTAACTTGTAGTGACTCTTCTAGCATAGAACAGACATTGATTTTCACAATCAAAGAGTAAACTAGAGACAGTATGGATGCCAATATAAAGTAAAATGCTCGTGTTGAATTTTGTCCTTTATATTAGTGGTATTGTGCAATGATCTTTGTGGTCAGTACAAATGTGACAGAGGCAGCAGTCTAGCTTGATCTGAAGCCTGAAGACCTTGCTGTAATTGACCTCCCTATTCTATTGATAAATTCTTGAGGAGGAAATTCTAGCACCAAATTAAACCAAGCAAGGAATAGTATGATATGGTGGGGCTTGAAAGATAAGGCATAGAGCAAGAGAAAGGCATTTTAATTTTGTTGAATTGTTCAAATATATGAAGAACGAGAGAGTCACTAAGTCAGGCAGCTTTAGGCTACATGATTGATAGAAACCCCTGATTCTATTATTTTCTCATACTGCGTATGTGCTGGAAATTAGATGCAGGAGAGATGATCATGATTCAGCACAAGTAGAAATGAAAGAAGATTTAGGCTAATCTCTATTATTATTACTCTTTTACCAAACAGCAGGTGCAATGCTTTAGCTCTGAACAACAGTACCCTCTAGTCCTGATACACATAACTATTTAAAAATTGAACTCATCTTCTTTTGTTTAAACACCAGAAAATTGGTCATGCAACAGCACCACCAGAGGCCATTCCCATACTAAGCCTGGGCTGTATATGTTTCCTATGAGTTCAATAGAATTTAAGAAAGGGAAGAAAATGGGAAGAAAAACCTCACACAGTTTAGTCTAATTATATGTAGATATGTAAACTAAAAAGAAATATATTGATATTTATCAAGAATTAACTGCATAAACCTAGTGGGCTCTACAAAGAATGTCAGTGCAGGGGATGTACACATAAGGAGACAAAAAATAAAACAAGGGGAAATTGTATGCATTTAGCAATTTTGGCTATACTTGTATACAAATTCCAGGATGTGTAGTGCGAACAGCATAGTGACAACGGACTCTATTTCTAGAAACAAAGTCCTATGTGAAATCTCTCAGACTTCACTATTTCAAGGCAACTTTAACGCTGCCAACCATGATGTAAGGAGGCTGCCCTCCATTCCCCAGCCTCATATGAAAATGAATGGCAATGTTTTGGAGCATATTATAATCAAGAATTTCGTGGTTCATTCAGAGGCAATCTTTTAGGGAATTTTAGCAAGGCATCCCCTGGTGCCTTCCCCAGGTCAACCTTAAATTGAGTCCTGGATGCAGAATATTTCAAGCAGTTGCTGGCTATTTCTAGCCATTTCCCTTCATTCTCCACTCTGCTCAATGATCCATAAAGTTCTTTATGCTTCTTTTTTCTTTGTTGTGTAATTGTGTGCACATGTGGGTATATGTTTATGTGTACATTCCTGATTTTGTCGTTGTCTCTCTGTCTCTTTCTATGTTTCTCTGTCTTACTCAGTATCTCTTTGCGTGTGTGTGTGTGTGTGTGTGTGTGTGTGTGTGTGTGAGAGAGAGAGAGAGAGAGAGGGGGGGGTACTCGTGCATACATGTATGTATATGTTTGCGGATCCATTTTGTGGAAGCTAGGGCTCAACATTGGATTTTTTCCATCATCACTTGCCACCTAATTTTGAGGCAGGGTCTGGCACTGAAACTCTTGCCTGCTGATTCATGAACCTGGCTACAGGGACACCCTTGACTCTACCTCCTCAGTCCTGGAATTTCAGGCATGCATTACCATGCCTGACCTTTGATGTGGGACTGGAATGCAGGACTTCATGTATGACAAACTCTTTACTGGCTGAGCCATATCTCTAGCTCCTTTATGGCTTACTGTAAATGTATTTAATCATATTTTGATGGAGAAAAATAAGGCAAGCTAAGTTAAAGAGTGAATTTCAGATAAATATTTATTTAGAAAAGTAATACTTTAAGAAGTCTAAGGAACTTCTCTAGACAACAATAAGTATGAGAGAAAAAAATTGACATATTACTTTTCACAAATCTTTATTTTGCCATGTTCAGGTCTTCTTAGCAGTGAGTTGAGCATCATGCGTCTACACTGAGATCTCCTGACTTTTTAGTGGTCCAGGCTCACAGGGAACAATGAAATAGAACTTTGGGGATCCTGTACTGGTAATGAAAATGAATGCTCCCTTGAAAAGATTGTCTGAGTAAGGGAACAAAGGTATGATTATTACAATCATTTGGGTTCATTCTCCTAACAATACCTTGATATCAATTTATATGACAAAATTGAAAAAAAAATAGCAAGCAACTACTACTTTCAGCACCCCACTCCCATCCAGCTCTGTAGAGAATCATTATAAATTTTGAAAGAAATGTGAAAACAGATGTTTGAAAGTACCAGAATGCAATAACTCAAATTAAAAGGTCTTTGTGGTGTGACCTGGAAAGCCAGGCATTTTGTGTCATAATTTGCCTCAAGTTGTTTGCTATTGCTAAACAGTGCTGGGTGTAGAGGATAATCAAAGTATTGAGAGAAGCTTTAATTAGTCTCACAGAAGAGAAATTCCAAAATTAGAAATTGGAGTTACCAAGGAAGGAATTCTGAGGA
>JADRCD010199864.1:2178-20014 GCA_019843815.1 Montemys delectorum
TCTCTCTCTCTCTCTCTCTCTCTCTCTCTCTCTCTCTCTCTCTCCCCTATGGATCAGGATGTAGATCTCTCAGCTACTTCTCCAGCACCATGTCTGCACCTCTGCCTGCATCATACCCCGCTGTGTTCCCCATCATGATGATAATGGACTAAACCTCTGAAACTGAAAGCAAGCCCCCAATTAAATGTGTTCTCTTACAGGAGTTGGCATGGTTGGTGTCTCTTCAGAGCAATAGAATAGCAACTGAGACACACCATCTTTATTCTTAACTTAATAGAAATGGCCATCCATTGGTGAAAGGTCAAAACATGTCCATTTTCTCTATGGCACACGTGCATAGACAAATATCAAATATCAAATATACAATCGATTGCATTGACTCGGAGATGCATAAGAGTTAGCTCCCTTCTCTCCCACTTTCTGCTTCTTTCCAAGCTTAAGATTCCATGGGCCTGAATTAAGGCAACTGTCTCATTTCTATGAAAAAGCTGGTGCAAAGGGGCAATACTTTTTTTGGAAATTTAAGCACAGTAAGGGGAGGAGGCATTTGATGAAGGCTTCCGGAGACAAGCAGCTTGCGATGTGCCTGCAGAAGGTCTCACGTTAAATGTACCTGCAGACAATCTCACTTTAAATGGCATTTAATAGCTTTCTTTTCCACTTCACTGATAAACATTTCAGTGTAACTGATCACACTGAAAACAAGACATGGGTACTTGAGCAGAAACCGGGGGAAATAGCCAGGTTTCTTGTTCTCAGATATTTTCAAATGGCTTTCTGCTGTCAGAGAACAATAAGGAAATCCTCCAGAGAAAGAAATCCTCCATGTCAGTCCAAAAGTAGCAGCTGCAATGTTCTCTCTCTCTCTCCCTCTCTCCTTCCCTCTCTCTCTCTCTCCCTCCCTCCCTCTCTCTCTCTCTCTCTTTCTCTCTCTCTCCCCTCTGTGTGTGTGTGTGTGTGTGTGTGTGTGTGTATGTATGTATGTATGTATGTGTGTGTGTGTGTCTATCTGTCTCTCCGTCTCTCTGTCTCTCTGTCTCTCTGTCTCCGTCTCTGTCTGTCTCTGTCTCTCTGTCTCTGTGTGTGTGTGTGTGCATGTGTGTGTGTGCGTGTGTGTGTGTGCGTGTGTGTGTGTGTGTGTGTGTGTGTGTGTGTGTGTGTCCTCTCTAACTTTCTAACTTTCTGGACTAACAGATGAAAATCATAAGAACTTCATTACAACAACTCAAATGCCAGGGAGATAAGGCTTTTTTTTTTTTTGGCTTCCTGTTGCACTTATTTCTCAAAGCACATTTAATCTGATTGCCTCTAATTGTCAGTGATTGTTCGAGCTATGGCTGCAAAGACAGGCAATATTCTCCTTAGCCACAGACAAATGACTTTGCAGATGGTGCCTGATTTATTTTCTTCACTGCACAAGGCTTGCTTAGGTGAGGCAGATGCCTCTTCTCCCTAGCAGGAAGTGTCCCGAGTACTGGTGAGGAAAGCAGAGTCTGAGCTGTCACCAGAGCCCCCCTCCTCCCCGGGGTATGTGAGAGCATTAGGCACCCCACCCCGGGGTATGTGAGAGCATTAGGCACCCCCCCCCCCGGGGTATGTGAGAGCATTAGGCAGTTAGCGAAAGCCTGACCATACCCCAGGTAGTTCTGCAAGACTTAGCATAATTCCTACAAAGAGTGATAAAACACACTCATGCTGGGTGCAGAGGTGGCCTGAGAAGGGTGTGATAAAGAGAACTCCAAGTGTCCTGAGGTCCCCTGTGGAGAGGGGACACAGGCAGAAAGAACTCTGTGGCGACATGGCTGATGGTAAGGTGTGCAGAGGAAGGCGGGAGAGGCATCTTCTAATGATGGCAGCTGACGGGCTTGGGCTGACCCCCATGATGGCAAGGTTTAGCGGATGGGCAGATGAGATGCTACCTGTGAAGAGGAGAAACAACAGCAAGTGCTACTATTTTGCTGACGTTATGATCGGATTGCTGGACAGAGTTGATGAGGCTGGGATAGTTTGGTTTTGCCAGCAATGACATCACACTCATGAACCACAGTAGTCCCTGCAGGTTTACTGGTCTCCCATCATCCAGATAATCAAGCCATAATGGTGAAAAGCCTTTTCCCACTCAAGAAGTAGAGACAGAGGATCAAGAGTTCTCAGCCTGCCTAGGCTGTAAAGTGAGACTCTCTCAAATATATATATTTCATAAATACAGGAAAGGTTACTTTTTCATGGACATGTGCTTTCTTTTTCATTGCATCCCCTCAGATATAGGGTAGTAGGCTACGCTAATAGGAAGTGTTTGTGGCTGAACTGCTTGTGTCAGAGAATGTGTGCATCTTGGCAGCATCTGTCTATTCTTATCAATCCCGGAGGAATGCTTGACTGTGAGCTTGCAAGTGTCACTCTGGGATGGATGGGTTTTCTCCAGGGACTTCCTGATTATCTAATTTTTAAAGATTTGACTCATAATCTAAAACTGGCAAGAGAACAGGACACCAGCGAAGAATTTATCCCATGCACGGTGGCTCACAGTAAATAGCCTGGAGCCTATGGATATCGCTAATAATAGTCACAGGAAAGGCTCCTTGCCTGGAAGCCAAGTGGGGCAAGTGGTCAAATGCCTTCTGAATGACAAGAGGATGTTAGAGAGAGCAGCAGAAAAAAATGCTCTGATAATCTAAACTCAACCAACAGTCCTGTTGTCTTGGGTTTCCAGGGCAATACAATTGTTCTGAGGTTTAATTCTGAAACTTTATTCTTGAGTTATCTAAGATTGATTGATTAATCAATCAATTAATTAATTAATGAACCAATAAGATTGCTCAGTGGGTAGCACCATGCCTGATGACCTGCATTTGACAACTAGGACTCACATGGTAGAAGGAAAAAAATGTCTCTGGCACAATATCTCTCTCTATCTCTGTCTCTCTCTCACACACACACATACACACATACACATGCATGCACACATATGCACACACATGCACACATACACATGCACAAATATGCACACACATGTACACACCACTTTGATGAAGACATTGCATTCAAAACTGAGTGCTCTGAAGTCTTTCCTCTCTGCACACTGTCCAGTTGGGCATTTCTCAACTGGGCATGCCACTGATGTCTATCTCGGTTTATCTGGGTCCTTGGGAACTAGTTCAGCAAACAACTGTAAAAGATGGAAGTTGGTATATCGCTTGACAGCTGTGGTGATCATTAAAATAAAAAATCAGCAGGAAGTGTGATTCCCTGTAGTCACAGGCTTCTCTCTGTGTGGGATCTTGTTTTTTAAAATATCTTCCTTCCTTCCTTCCTTCCTTCCTTCCTTCCTTCCTTCCTTCCTTCCTTCCCTCCCTCCCTCCCTCCCTCCCTCCCTCCTTCCTTCCTTCCTTCCTTCCGTCCCTCCCTCCCTCCCTCCCTCCTTCCTTCCTTCCTTCCGTCCCTCCCTCCTTCCTTCCCTCCCTCCCTCCCTCCCTCCCTCCCTCCCTCCCTCCCTCCTTCCCTCCCTCCCTCCCTCCCTTCCTTCCTTCCTTCCTTCCTTCCTTTCTCTCTCTTTCTCTTCCTTCCTTCTTTCACTCCCTCCCTCTCTCCCCCTCCCTTTCTTCCTTTCTTCCCCTCTGTGTGTGTCTGTCTGCACCTGAGTGAGGACAGAGTGTGTCAGGTCCCCTGGAACTGGAGTTACAGGAAGATGTGAGCCGTCAAATGTGGGTGCTGGGAATTAAACTCAGGTCTTCTATAAGAACGATATGTGCTCTTAACCAGTGAACCATCTCTGTGGGCCCTTTTTGTTGGATCTTAAAAGATTTGTATTCAGGCATAAAGTTATCTTTTAAAGTCATTTTTGTTTTTCCCCTTTTGATTAAAAATCTTCATATAATACATTTTGATGCTTTTCTTCCCATGGTGTGTTTGGAAGACACTGTTTCCTTGGAGTTATCCTTAACCTCTGGTACTTACAGTATTTTCCACTTTTAATTGGATTTAAGGCCCATTCCATGACATGGAACCTGACACTGCTAAAGTGGCTGAAAGCCCAGGGGAAACATACTACTGTTATCCTTGTCGAGGAACATAGCAACAACATGGCTTCTAATTGCTATACCCACAAGTCAGCACCTCATTAACTGCCAAAGGAGAAGCTTCTCCCTACAGCAAATGAAAATTAACAAACTCCCACATACATACATAACAAATACACATATACACAGAATAGATAAATGAGTTATTTTTAAAAATGCAAGATCCAACACAGAGAGAAGCCTGTGACTACAGGGAATCGCACTTCCTGCTGATTTTTTATTTTAATGATCACCACAGCTGTCAAGCGATATACCAACTTCCATCTTTTACAGTTGTTTGCTGAACTAGTTCCCAAGGACCCAGATAAACCGAGATAGACATCAGTGGCATGCCTGTGGCCAATCAGGGCACAAAGCACTGAAGTCTACTTGAGAGAAAAAATGACCTTGCTCTCCTGTGATCACACAGAGAGGAGTCAGGATCTCTGGATCTGTCCAGCCTCAGAATCTGGAAACCTCATTCTCTTCCTCCACCTGCCTTATCCTCTTAAGACAGTCTCTCACTGAACCTGGAGCAATGTTTGTTTCTGCTCAGCTCTCTGACCATCCAGCCCCAGCATTCCAAGTTCCCTCTTCACCCTTAGTTCCAGCATTGATGTTGCAGTGTGTCTTCGGTGAGTACTGAGGTCCAGACTCCAGTCTTCAGGCCTTCACAGCAAGTGTTCTTAAAAATGATCCATTTTGAGCTGAAGAGATGGCTCAACAGGTAAGAGCACTGACTGCTCTTCCAGAGGACCTGAGTTCAATTCTTAGCAACCACATGGTGGCTCCCAACCATCTGTAATGGGATCTGATGCCCTTTTCTGGTAGACAGAGACAGTGTACTCAGATACATAAAATAAATATTTTTTAAAAGTGACCCTTCTCCCCAGCCCATAAATGGGATTCATAGCACTCCTGCCTTAGAAATCCTCTTGGGTTTGGATCAGCTGGAGAGGCTAATGTATATTTATTATACTCGAGAAGGCTAAGAGATATAAATTCCAAGAGTTAACCTAGAAACAAATACATACCCACTCAAGGACACTGGGTTTCAATTTCCCCTCTGCCAACATACCAGGAATAATAGTGAAAAATACATTCTCTGTGTTTTTCATGGACTGTGGTTAAGTCTGGAGGTGGACATGTTGGGCATGTTGGCGAAAGCCTACAAGTCTGGAATCCCATGTTTGGGAAAAAAAAAAAAGATGAATTAAAAGCCACCTTGCACTAGATAGTAAGCCTGGCTATCTCATAAGAAAACTTCCAGAGGTCCCTGTTTCTGTCTCCCATCTCACTGGGGTAATGCTGGAATTGCACATGTGAACTACCATGTCCAGATTTACATGGTTCTGGGGTTCTAAACTCAGATCTTCATGTTTTTACAATAAGGACTTCACCCACTGAGCCAACTCCCCAGCTCCCCCCCCCCTTTTTATTGTTCACAACAAATACTTCTTCAACCGTGTATACAAAGTTGAGTCTTAGAGCTATGAATGAAGCCATTGCACACTCAGCTGCTTAGCCTATGTAAGCTGCTCAGCCTCCTCTTGGTCACGGATCTTATCTCATCAACCATTCCATTGTCCCCTTGTTCTGGAACAATGCAGACAAGGATATAAAGCCAAATACAGTAGGAGTCAGTTCAAAATACACACACACACACACACACACACACACACACACAAACTTTTAAAACTGGTTTCAAAGCTAGAAACCATCACCAGGACATTATTGAGTTTTCTGCAAAACTTCTACTCTGTAAGTCAAGGGTTTCTTATGTGCATAGTTTGTCCGTGTTTATTTGACAGCAGCAACAGTCACTGCTGGTCTGTTACACAAACTCTACTCGTGATGACTAGAAAACAGAATAAGCTTAGGTGTGTATCAGAAGATAAATAGAAAATGAATTCATGGTACATACATACACACAGTGGAATTTTATCCCACCTGACTTCTAACACAGCGTAAGGCTATCCATGAGCAAGCAGGTGCAAGAAGAGGCTTGTGGGCATACATTGTAAAGCAGTCTGTCTTAGCATTCCAGGTGTATACACACTCATCCTGGGATGCAGGCAAGAGAGCATGTTGAACTAATGCTTGTGAGTCTGGTGTTCTCTGAAGCCAGGGTAACAGGGCACCAAGCAAAGGCATCCTAATGAGACATCATAAAGAAACAATTCTGACATCATAACCCATATCTGCTAGGTAGTCCCAGAATGGAAGACCCTGAGAAATGCGAAAGCACCATCATTGTCCTTTCAGGGCCATGGACCCAGGGGACATGGTTATTATGATGGTCCTTATGTGGAGAACCACAATCCCTTCACTTTCAAGCTCCAGACAGGAAAGGAGCAGCAATGGTGAATTATCCCTACTTGGCTGTGGGGAACTGAATGTGCCTTAGACCAACACATTTGATTTAGGAGGGTGTGCTGCAGAGATCACCATGCACTGGGCCGTTTAAAACATCAGTGTCTAGGGACAGGGAAGAAAGTAAAAGGTAAAGGTCCCACCTCACCTAATATATCATAACAATGGAAGGACTCCTTGGATCCAAGAACTTTATGTATTTTCTGATAGCAACTAATTAGAGTAATTTCACATGGATAAACACAACTTTGTACCAGATTTTATACAGCAGAATCTAAAAGTATCCATGGAAACACTTGTACCATCAAAACAACCATGTTGTTGTCAACAGAGCTGGAAGATCGGATTTCTACCTTAGAGTTCTACTCCTGATCAGCCCTGTCACCCACCAAGACATTAAGCCTCCAAGAACCCACTTTCCACTTTTAAATGAGAACTCTGATAGTTATTCATAGTAATCCATGGAAGGTCTTAATACATATAAAAGTCCCACCACTGTCAGAATCATTTACCCACAAATGGGATAGGCAGTAAAGTTGTGAATTTGGAATATTTACTATGTATGTTTGTGATGGTACAACCAAATACAACATAGAGTAGTTCACACGAGGACTTTTTCTCCATAGCTATAGAGTTGAAAGCCCAGGTCAAGGTGCTGATTTCCCCTCCCCCCAACCCTAACTGGAAGGTCTCCTTCCTAACTTGAAGACCATGACCTTCTCTGTGTCTTCATGTGATTGAAGGAGAATGAAGTCCCATTTCTTCTTTGTTCTATAAGGTGCCTGATCTAATCACACTCTCTCAAACTCATCTCAATTTAATTATCTCCCAAAGGACCACTCCAGAATCCATCACATCAAGGTTCAGAGCTTCAACATATGAATTTTCAGAGCTTAACACTGTGACATTCAAATAAATGACTATTGTTTTTAGTAAACTGGCAGAAAGGCAATGGCGTGGAACTATATGGAATGATCTTAACAAGTTTCCCCTAGTCAGAAGCCAAAAGCCCCAAGTACTACCCAGCCACAGAAGAACAGTCCCACAAAGGAATCCATAGAAAAGTTGTTTGAACGATCGATGCCCATAAAATCCAGTTTGGGTAATGATGATTTCATTTTATGATAATGGATGATTCATGCAGTTTTTATCCTCATCATAAAATGTATGCTTTCCCTGCTTTTAAAGGAATAAAAGTATCTTTGGCATGATCCTAAAATAAATGGAAAAATACAGGTGATTTTTGCACAGTTTCAATAGCAACCAAGAACTGGGGGCCAGTTCAATGAAGTTCCATGCCAATTTATATTGATATAGCTTGTGAGCATATAGGAGGCAGAGGTGGGAATTATAGAGGAGACCATTGTTATTGCATAGACGCTGCTGAGGCTGTCCTGAGGCTGGTACCATATGCAACATGCCCTACCCTTCACTGCCTCACTGTGATATGTAGTCGTAGTCAAGGTGTTAATCATGAATAGGGCAGAGAAGACATGAGTGTCTTCATCTACTGGCTCTTAAATTTTGCTGTATATGCCAGCATTCTCTGGAGAGGTAGAGGAAGCAGAGATGGCTGTCCCCTCCCAGACTCTCTGATTGGTCTGGTCTTGGGTACAGCCTGAAAACTTTTATTTCTAACATATGCTTTGGTGATATTGAGGCTCCTGGTTCAAACTCCTTATAATTAAATGAGAACTCTCCCCCCAGCACTGAGTCATAAATTCTAAGAAGGAATTATTTTAGTTACTTTAACCTTTTGAGCAGAAGTTTTTAAATGAGGTTAGCATGGAGACTCTCGGAAGTCATCATGATTTTAGTTTCTATGGTGGATTTTCTCATAGCATAGCGGATTTGTGGTTGTTTTTCATAACCTAACATTTATAATCAGCTGTATTCTTTGTTCTTGATTTTCTCCTCTGTGTGTCACTGATTAAATGTTCTTCAGCCCTGTCTATATAGCTAAGCTTGGTGAACTAATGCTAGTTACTGATAGCCAAGGGCAAAATGTGGGGAGCAGGGGAGGAGACAAGAGAGAATGACCAGGTTCCTTTTAAACCTTAAAACTCCCCTTTCCAAGAAGTCCTCCAGTCCTTGGTAAGCCAGGATAGCTGATCATCCTGGGAGAAGAACAGAGTGCTATCAATCTTGTGCGGGCGGGGGGGGGGGTGAGACAGGGTGCCTGTTACTGATAACGCTATGTATGCTAACATTGCTGATTCAGACTGGCAAGCTCCCCTGATAACGATGACATCATGAGAGCCTAGAAACATCCTTCCATACTGATGAGTTACTTGGACAAATATTGGCAAAAATATACCTTTTGCCTTCTAACGACTGCACATGCAGCCACTGATTAGGTACCATAGAATTGGTTAGTAGGTGCATGTGTACACACGCCCTCCTGTCTACGTTTTATTCACTTGAAATTCCTCCACCGTTTTATTCCCTTTCAGGTGCCTTTGTACACCACTAGTATGGGCAGTTGCTGCTATGTGTTTCATAGTCTAAAGCTATAATAAAGTTCCATGGTGAAGTCCCTCTAATGCTGTGCATATTAATTAGCACTATTCAATTAGTACATATGGCAAAGCTGTAGGATTATAGATTTGCATTCTTGACCCTACAAAACAGTCACATTGCCTGAAAAAAAAAAGTGTCTTTCATTTTGTTGGATTCAGTGATCCTTTTGGGGGTAGGAGTTTTCAGAGCTTGATATTATGGTTTGTTTTTCTAGCTGGAAAAATTTAAGGTTCTGTTCCTGCCAAAGAAATGAAGTTCAATGAAAGAAAAGTATTTGAGACCCTTGTACCATTTTTTTCCTGTCACCTCACCTGCCCGTCTTAGCCCCAAGGGTACCTATTTCCAACTGAGATTTCTGAAGGTAGCCCTTAGTAACTTTGGGTCTTTGTAATTGACACTAGAAATCTACCTATAGGTCTGTCATCTATGTTTCATGTCTCTGATAGACGTAGTTCTCAGCAGACCTCAGCCCTGGCAGTTCTGGGGAAGAACTGTTATGTTAAACATTGCCAAAAGATTTGAGTCTTTGCTTGTGCCCAAGAGCTGCAAGCTGCTGATGGTGATGAGGCTTTCACTCGTGTGGCCTTACATGCAGAGCAAGAGTGATAGGTCCTAAGTGAACAGCTGCATGTGTCCCAGGACCCGAGATTTTCCTGGTCAAAGCAAAGACATACAGAGAAATATTGAAGTTGCATTTTAAAACTCACTGTGGTCTCCTTTAACTTCTTCCTCTCTTCCCCCACCCTTTTCCTAAAGTGCTGGGGAAAGGAGCACTCACAGGCAGTTCTGCAACTCCCTCCCCAGAGCCTCCCTCCTCAGAAGAACAAGGAACTTTCCAGAATTGTCCCCCTGCAGCTCAGCACTGCCATTCTTTCTCTGGAAAGAACTGGTACCTAAAGTCAGCCTGCTCAGTCGTCCTTCCTCCCACTCACACACCCTCCCCGCATCTTTACAGGCTGAGATGGGGTAATTGAGAAGGCGCATTCAAAAAGTACCACTTATGTTCCCTGAGGGTAAGGAGCCTCGGTGGGGCCTCTAGCCTCCCTCTGAAAGGGCAGTGTTATGTAAGTCGCCTTCCTGAGAGGAGATACTGGGTCTTGGTGACTGCAAACAAGTTATTGACAATGGAAGGACAGGGGGTGTTTCAGTGGGCCTGTGAGCTAGGGAATCCAGGGGCTGGAAGTGCTCAGCCAGCCTTTCTGTTTCTGGCTGTTATGGAAGTGAAACAAAGCTTCAAAGAGAATACATAGTCCCTTACATGTCACCGGGCTCTGGGCCCAATCTGAAAAATGCTTTTCTCTTCCCTCCTCTCCCCTCCCTGCCATTGTTTATTATGTTTGCTAAATTTTAAACTTAGCTAATGGTTCAGAAATAGTAGCACAGAGAAGCCAGGAGAGAAAGGGGGTAGACAGAAAGGGAGAAGTGGGGGTTGGGGGGAGAAGGACACAAAGTTCCCTTTTCATGGGGCTATGGGCTGAACATCTCTGGAAACAACATCTGGATAGAATGAGGTCTGAGGTGAACCAGGAGAACCTTAAGCTGTAAAGGTACCAAACTAGAGAAATGGGGGATGTGAAGATGGGTAAGATAGTTCGGCCACCAGCAATGATAGATGAAATAATGTCATTTTAGTAATATATAGTGTATCTATGACCAAATTCCTGATGAAACAACTTAAAAGAGGAATGATTTACTTTGGAGCGTGTGTGGAGGCAAACAGTTCCCATCTCGGCAGCCAGAGAGCAGAGAGAACTAATACTGGAAGAGCTCAGGACAGATTGTGCCCCAAGGACACACGCTGATGTGCCCAGCTAACCTCCTGCCTCCTCCACCTCACAATAATGCTATCGTGTTGTACATCCATCAAGCCATTCATTAGGCCAGATCCCTTGGTATGTCTTCATCTCTGAAGGGGAGGAATTGGTCCATGGTTCCTAGGTGGGCAGAGGTGTAGACCAGTGTGTATAGCAGGCCCTGCTTTCACACTGCTACGCTGACTATATTCTCGTCACAGTTGACATCTTTGTTGGGAATAAGAAGTTTACATGCTGGCCAGCATACAAGATGACCCTCTGACTCTTCTATGTCTTCATAAAGTTCTTAAATAATGATAACCACCTTTTTTTCTGTCATTTATGATATATAGCTGAACCCATACTCTAGATATATTTGGCATGAAAAGGTATATCCTAGAGCTAGTCTGCTTCCTAGGGAAGGGAGACAGAGCATGTGAGTCAGCGAGGAAGGGTAGGAGATGGATAATCTATTGTCTGCCAAGACTTGTATATAGATTCTCAGGAACTTCTCATCAACCATCACTTAAAATGTCACCAGAGCACATGACAGAAAATGAACAGAAACCCAAAGTGAAAGAGCAATATGACTTCATATAATCTTTCCCAAACACATGCAGGATTGCAAAGTCCTGCAAAGTGAACCCAAGCCCTGTGCCTTCAATCTGTGCTCAGCTTCACTGACAACTCTGAGGTCCCCTTCTGCATTCTGCCAGGGTTGCAGAGTCAGTAACTTATGGCTTCCCAAGACCTCACTGTGGGGTCAGATTATTTGCATGCTACAGCAGTGTTCAGCAAAATCCTCAACACAGGTCCTTGGTTAGTTTTTGCAAGGAGTGAAAAGAAGGAAACAAATTAGCCAGCTGAATGATCACTGTAACTGAAAGGAGGCATGATAAAATTAACAAATAAGTAAAAGCCACCAGTGTTTCCTCTGTATTAACAGCATCCTTAATTGGCCCAAGGCAAGCAGTACATTCCCCTCAGTAAGATGTCTGAGAATGGTGCAGTGCATGTGGGTGTAATAACACATTGCTCTGTCAATTCAGAGAGAGATGCTCCAACACTCTAATTTCAAGTAGAGATTATTCAACAGGAAATGTGCATCTTGTTTGGGATGCTTTTCTCCTGCTTTTTTTTTTAAGTTTTTTTCCCCCAAACTGTTGCTGTATAACCTGATTCGATTCTTCTGAAAGGAAGATATGTTAGCATATGATTACATGTTTCATCGAGGACTTTTTATCAACACCCCCTTTTCAGAGGGATTTGGAACGTTGACTTTTATTAGAAAATGCTAGTCTTTGGAAAGTTTAAAATTAGTCACCCAGGAAAATATCTGGAGGCTGAGTGCACAGGAATTGCATTAGAAATATCCATCCCACCAGCATCTGCCTTTACATGTACACAATGCTCGTGGACATGCACCTATATACGTTCTTCTATTTGGCTACTGTTGCACACGGAAGAGCATTAAGCCCCACTCTGAGTAATCAACCCTCAGAAGACCTCACTGCCTCCTGATCTGTGTGGGAGGGAACAGACACCAAGGCATCCTTGGACCAGTAGCAACTAAGAAGATGATCCAGGTGACTTATTCTCATGTTTTAAAGCTTTGCTTTTTTTCCCTTTTTATGAATCAGCTCACTGTTTAAAAAATGTAAATATTAAATATCCTTGGTATAAGTTACTTTCCTTGCTGTGACAAAAATACCTGACAAAAGCCATTTAAGAAAGAACCAGCTTAGGGAGGCTCCCAGCATGGTGGTGGAGGCACAGAAGCAGGAACATGAGGCAGCTGGCAATGTTGTATCCATAGTCAGGAAGCAGAGAAAACCCAAATGTTGATGCACAGAAAAAGTAAATGGTTATCATCAAATTGGATTTAAATCCCACTTAGGAGACACACCTGAGATGTGTCTGGGGCAGCGCCTCTAGACAGTCTAGTCAGGAACTCACCTTGAATGTAGAAGGCACCATCTCATGACTAGAGTCCTAGACTGAATTAAAAGGTAAACAGGAGCAAGCAATCTGAATTCCAGACTTCCTGACTATGGCTACAATGTAGCCAGCCACCTCCTGGTCCTGCTACCATGCTGTCATCTCTATCATGGGATGTACCTCAAACTGTGAGCCATATAAGACCATTGTCCCCTATCTACTTTTGTGAGTTATTTTGTCACAGCAGTGAAAAGCACCCCTTTTCCTCAAAACAAGACTTAGTCCATAGTCACAACAGAATTTGCTCATGCATGGCACCTTCATCTCTACCCCTTTCAGCCAAAGATCCATCAATTAATCATCTCCATGTGACTGTTTCATGTACCTAATCTCCACTGAGCCATTACCAACTCCATCCCTCTCATGTCTGCAGCTACTTGGTAATAAAAGCACAAATGTGATATCAAGCTAAAAGGTTTCCATATCAAACATTCAAAGAGTCAATTCCTTGAGTTTCCACCATGAGCTGTCACTCTAGAAGCTATGCCAATTCCCACCTACCATCCTCAAACCTTTGTAACACTGCAGGGAAATAAGTACACTCACTCAAGTGACTTAAGGTACATTCTGTGAGTTTGAAACTGTCATTGTGGAAAGTCAGAGCTGGGAACGCCTTCACTCTCCCTTTATTTATTTTTAAACAGAGAATTAGAACTAACCCTGCTTGGCAGACATTAAATTCAAGAGAGAGAGAAAATTAAATCTGCTGGTATTCAAGTGCATTTAATCTTGGCAAAGAACAATCTGGTTCTGAATCAAATAAATAAATAAATTTAGGTAAACAATAACCAAATACTTAATGTAAAAAGAATTACATTTTTAAAAGGCACTGTGGGCATCAACAGCCATCAAAAGAATATCATTTCTGGCAGTGGAAATGGCTAAGAAATATGATGTTTGACTTTCCAAGGAAATGTCACACAGACTTTATACAGAATATGTTTAAAGAGTGCATATTACAGTCAATTTGAAAGTTTATTCTTTGTCATGAGCCCAGAGGGTTCTTGCTTCTCTGTGAGTCCTGGACCAGGCAGAAATAAGGTCTGAGAGTTCTCTGTTAGAAGTACAATGCACAGGACTTGCCCAAAGTTACTCAAAGCCAAGAGTCAGCCTTACCCGGATTTTCTTGTGCTGCCCTGTGAGTCAAAATCCCCCTCTATTACCTTCCTCCTAAAGGGATGGCAGTAAGAGCTGGCAGCCCACTTTGACCAGGATGTAAAAGCCCCAGCCTTGCTCCATCAGCATACTGCTTACCCAGCTGATATTAGAAATCTCTGTTTGGGGCCTGAGGAGGTACAGCTGTGCACATCTGTAACCTCAGTGCTGGGAAAAACAGAGACAAGAAGATTGCTAAATCATGCTGACCACCACCCTAGTCACAAATGGTGAATTCCAAGTTTGGTAGGGGATATTGTCTCAGGGAAATAAGGCAGAGATGTCCTTCTGTGACCTCTGTGTGCATACACTATGGCATACACACATCCCCATGCATGTGTTCAGACACACACACACACACACACACACACACACACACACACACCATACAGTACATACCCACAGAGAAAATTCACTAGTGTGGAGACTTGGGTGGGTTCATGTGTGTTAATGGAAGTGCTTCATTCTTGTGTGTGAAGAGCTTGCTAAGCCAGCTTGGCTTGTATCAGAGTCTCTCAGGTTTTTCTGAGGGAGAATGAAGGAACCACAGGTACTCACAAGGCAGCCTGTACGTACCTTGAGCATTACTTATGAAACTCCACCACTCTATGGGAGTGTCTCCTCAAAAGCAGATGTCTATGGTGCCTACCTCATTGTAGGCAAAGGCCACCCACTCGTGTAAAACTTAGAGGATCTCACGTATACATGTATGTCCTGCTCTCCCAACCACAGTGGTCTGTATAGTGCTTGCCTGTTGGGGCTGAAATCACACTTTTTCACCTAAGACTATGGAGACTTGGCAGATTGTCTGACAAAGAAAGGGCCTTTGGTGGATGTGTATCAAATGAAAGGCTGAATAGACGGCAAGGGAGGTATGAATCTGTGATGGGATCTTATCGTGTTTTGAGGAGGAGGTGGATAGGAAAGCGTTTGACAGACTTAGATGCACTTCCAGGGCACTCGCTTAGAACTGGGGGTTCGGTGTGCTACAGTTCTTGGTTCTTGGTTCTTTTTTGTTTGTTTGTTTTTGGTTTTGTTTTTGTTTTTTGAGACAGGGTTTCTCTGTGTAGCCCTGGCTGTCCTGGAACTCACTCTGTAAACCAGGCTGGCCTCGAACTCAGAAATAGCCTGCTTCTGCCTCCCAAGTGCTGGGATTAAAGGCATGCGCTACCACTGGCCGGCAGGTATACATCATCTTACAGAAGTCTCAGGCTTTTGTTCTCATCTCTCCTTCCTCCTAATCATGATTTAAACTTGATCTGTTCCTCCTCTCTCCAGCCATCTGCATCCCCATCAGAGACCTGACCTGAGAGCAGGTCAGTGTCAGCACCCGATCACATCAGCTGCCAAAATTTATTGGGTAGCAGGGACTTTCCTTTCATTCACTTATTTGATCTTCACATGGACCCTCTGATCAGAATATATTGTCATGTCCACTTGGTGGATAGCAAGACCAAACCGCAGAGAAGCGCTATGTTTAGATCTGACCTGGACCATTGGATTCCACCCACCTCCACTCCAACATGGCAGCCCCTCCCATAAAGAACAACAAGGATGAGTACTGCCCACTCGACCTCACCTAATCATTTGTAAATACTATTCTTCATTCTTAATATCAGTGTGGAGACTATTTGATGATTTGGTTGGATCTCTGTTGAAAGCATTTCCTTGGAGCCATGTTATTCCTAAATATCATGCTGGACAGAGATGTAAAAATCTATGTAGTAAATGTCTATCATACCCAGGCTCACCACACGCTCATGCACTCAGACTCAATGAGGTCAGCATCATTATTGTCAACTCTATTTCATAGACAATGAAGTAAATGCCCCAGAAACCACAAGGCGATACGGAGAAACATGTGAGAATCAACGACCCCCGCAAGGTTATCTGAATACTTTATACTTTTAACTCACAGCATGGTGTGCTACAAGACAGACATACCTCTTAAAATGTATATATGATTAAACGTCAAAAGCATTTATCCTAAGATATGTAACTTCCCTTTTCGTGATCTAGGCAAATGGGGAATGAATGCATCACAGAAGAGCAAAGGCCAAGGAAGATGTGACCACGGACAGAGCCCATAGAGTAGCCAAGTAGACCAACTGTTCTGCAGGGCCAGAGAATCTGTAGTGACAGAAAGAGTGATTTATGATTTAAAAGAAAATTAGAAGCCTACAATAGGAAATGGGATATTCTTCGCATCTTTTTTTTTTTTTCTTTTTTCTTTTGGTTTTTTGAGACAGGGTTTCTCTGTGTTGTCCTGGCTGTCCTGGAACTCACTCTGTAGACAAGGCTGGCCTCAAACTCAGAAATCCACATGCCTCTGCCTCCCAAGTGCTGGGATTAAAGGCATGCGCTACCACCGCCCAGCCATATCATTTTTTTTTTTTATTAGAAACAAAATGTCATAAAACAGGTCATGATCTGGGAGGTAGCCAGCCCCAGTCCCATCATCTAAAAATGGCGCTATTAACAAGCTGTGCCTTTGAGACAGTATATGCCTATATGTAAAATGCCAAGCACAATCCAGAGTGCTGTAAGTGTGCAGTCAGGGTAGTCGCTCACCCACCTGTGGACCAAGGAATGGGTTTTTGGGTAAGGCAACAGGATCTGCACTGAAGTGGGCAGCGTTTTCAGCCTTGCTGGAAATGGAAAAGTAGAGAAATCAGGAAAGAGAGACTCGATGCTTCTTTCTGTTTTCTGTTTTCTGTTTTCTGTTGCTCTGTGTGTGTGTGTGAGTGTGTGTGTATGTAAGAGAGAGAGAGGTGGGGGGGAGACTGAGCTATTTATGAAGGAAGGGCCCTTCAGGCACATGGTTCTAGACGCTGGCCAGTGTCTTCCATTTGCTGGCTCTGAGGAGACGCTGGCACTTTTAGTGGGACATTGAAGGACAACAGAAATTTGTAAGTTGCTGTCATGGTAACTAGTCCAGCCCCCTGGAAGTGGGAGCCCAGGCATTCCATCAATGCAACATCAGTCCCTTCATGAGGGCAGATGTCTCATGACATAATTGCCTCTCAACTATCCTACCACTTCCTAGTACTGGCACTGTTTGGTGAAACATCACTTCAAACAATGACAACCATTTTTGAGGGAAGATGAGCTGTTCTTGCAGGAACATTGAAATAGCTAGTAGGTCAGGGGAGTCCGAGAACAAGCATTCTTTTTTTATAAGTCTTGATGTGTGACTCTGACTTGGGGGCACCTATAACGACAGCATGGGAAGGTCTTTCACAACACATACCAATGGCTCACTCCTTCTGATTATTCAGATCTCTGCTCAAATGTTACTTCGTATGAGACACCTTCCCTGCCTGACCAGTCTAAGACAGGGTCCTGTCTTGTTCATCCTGCAGCAGTATGCTTCCCTATTCCTAACAAAGTAACTGATCTAAGCAGACGGGGCTGGTCCTGCTTGGAACTGCATCTCCCCAATTGCAAATAAATGTTTTCAGCATAAGGAGAGCCCATGCATCCTATCAAATGGGATTAAGTAGTGTGAGGTGTGAGTAATTGAAGCTATAGTTTTTTCTTTTTAAGTGCAGACAAGGAATACGAAGGGAAAAAAAGGAAAAAGTTGCAGCCTTAGATTACCCTTAGTAATCTATGTTGTGTACAAAATAGGAGAGGGGTGAATAAAGGGGAGAAAAGGAGTCATCAAGGTAAGAAAAGAGCCGAGGCTCAGAACTGCCGTGGTTTCTATGCTGTCCTGGGATGTGCTTAGTTTCCTAGGGGAGCGTGCTGTAAGACTGGCCAGCAGTATGGCACCACTGAGAGTTGCTGGAGTTCTTAAGAAGCAGGGCATTGTGGGAGGCATCGAGTCCTGAGTTCTCTTCCCTCCAAAGAGATTAGCTGTTCTCACAGGTACAGGGCAATTCTTATGACTTAGTTATTTTAAAACAAACAATCCTACCCTCTTCTTTTTTTTTTTTT
>JADRCD010199866.1:8889-29629 GCA_019843815.1 Montemys delectorum
AGAAAGAAAGAAAGAAAGAAAGAAAGAAAGAAAGAAAGAAAGAAAGAAAGAAAGAAAGGAAGGAAGGAAGGAAGGGAGGGAAGAAGGGAGGGAGGAAGGGAGGGAGGAAGGGAGGGAGGAAGAAAGGAAGAGAGAAAGAGGAAAGCTGAGCACTCCCTCCACTCCTCCCCGTCAATTGTGAAGAGTTATAGTACAGCTTCTTCATCACAATTTTTTAAGGACTTTCTTTAATAGCTTCCTGTATGGTCTACTTCTTTTGAGAGGTGGGAAGGTTGTCATAGAATCCGTTGTAAGGGTCCATGATTTGCTGAAGAATGATACTCGGACTCAAATAGAATGTAAACACAAAGAGTGTTTTATTCTGCAGAAGTCCAGCATGCTGGGGTCGCCCCATTACTCGGATAGAGAGACACCCAAGGGAGCTAGCAGGCCTGATTTAAAGCACATTAGGAAATTCTGGAGTAGGTGACCTCTATGTTAATCTGCTGGGTCCATCTCTACAGACATTCCATTACCAGGGTGTTGGGGCTGGAAACTTGCTGGGGAGTTCTGGAAACTGTTGGCTGAGGAAGTAGCTGAGGAGGTCTGGGAACTGCTGCTGACTCACTGTCCTTGCCTCAGGCCAGGTGGTGGGGCAGCTTCTGGCCCGGATTTGCCTGGAATTGCCCAGTTTTTGGAAACGGAGATTTAGGCCTAGTCTCCTTAACTGCCAACCTGAAGCCTGTGATAGAATCAGCCTGGCCTCCTCACCTTCAATGTCCTCCTTCTCCGTTATGCGTCTCCAGTCGTGCATACCACTGCAAAAGATGCTTCCTCGTCCATAGCAGCCGGCGTAGAGACACAACTGCGGATGTCCTCACGATTTCTGCAGGCAGTACGGATCATGGACATCAGCACAGCCTACGGTGGCAGCGTGGACCACAAACACCAGCATCCCAACATGGCCTCCAGGAGTAGCACAGACTACAGAAATCTTTTGAGGAGAAAACTAACTGTCTCGGATATCTTGTTCACAGTAAGGGCGACTGCATAGTTCTGAGTGGGTCAGGACCTGGGAGCTCCAGGCTGCTGTACACCACCCTGCCCTGAGTTCTGGTACCTCGGGCACAGCCGTTGTGACAGCCGTGGTGATGGCGGCAGCAGCAGCTCCAGGCCTGAGAGGACTGCCCCTTCTCCACTACAGCATGCTTCTTTGTCTACTGCGGTCACATTCCCATTCCTGTGTCTCTAGTTCTACTTCTCTCAACTGAGGTGCCACTCCATTCCACTCTTTTTTTTTTTTCTAGTTCAAATAAACTATATAAAAAGCATCTTCCCATAAGACCTGCCTTTTTTCCTGTTGTTACAGAGATACATCAAGTGCCTTACCCCTCACTGACTGTCTCTCCTCAAAACCTCCATGGGTCGCTCGGGCGCCTCAGAGCAGCCTCTCCCACAGCTCTCATCTTAAATGGGATAAGAGACATTTTATTCCGGTGCCGTTGAATGACCATGGCCTAGAACACAGGTTTAAGTTACCCCCAAATTCCATGTGTCTACACGAAAGTAGTTTCATAGTTTTGCAGAACAAAGAATACACAAATCAAGGCAAGTTTACATTGATAGCTACACAAAGAGAGTTATGCCTCCAACGCTACCTAATACCATCCTTAGCTTTTGTGTTGTGGGAGTAGTGGTCTTCTACATCAATAGATTCCAGAAGGTTTTTATCTGTTAGTCACAAGTTATTAGTTCTGACAGGAGGTGGACAGGAAGGGCTATTTATGGGGCTAAAGCTAGCCCAAGGTAAGGTACCTAGCCTCTGGACAGTCTAGCCTCTTGAAATACTGCGCTTATAACCAGTTATCAGTCTCAGTGGACAAAGTTTCTTCTCTGAACTTCTCCTTCATAGGACTTTGCAGTGTCTGTCATTTATCCACTATTTTATCCAGGTATTGGTGGAAGGTAACAGAAGAGGAAGAGGGTACAGGCTGCCCGAGCTCCAGGAGATCACTTCCAGGGAGAAACCACTCCTCATTGCTTTTCATTTCTAAGTGCTGGGTGCTTGGAGAACCTCTCAGTCCACAGTGATCCTGATGGATTCATTCCCGCCACCCACCTGATGCTCAGGCCACTGAGCAATGACGGAAGGCTGTTTGCTCACTGTTCTGATCACATGATCACAAAAGGCAAGAAAAACTGAATCAGGCTGGATTTCCAAGTCTAGGTGATACGTCAAAGGGTCCAGTGTGCTGATGACACCAGTTCTGAATTTGCAAAGTTCAATATCTGCAGCGAACTCTGGTATAGTCTTTCTTCCTGAAACATTTGGCTTTTGATGAAATTTCCTAGGGGAAAAACGATTACAAACTGCTGTCCTTTCTTAGAGCTCCAGCAAGCACACAGTAGATTCAGATACAAAGCTGTGGAGTTAGAGAATTGTGCATTGCACTCTGGTTGGGCCACTAGCTCAGCACTTTGCTAAGATTAGAGAAGAGTGTGTATTTAAATACTGTCTTCCCGAGGAGGATCTATTCGAAAAGGACAACCCAAGCCTTTGCTAATTGTTCTGAGTCCTTGAACGCTTTGGTTTTATTTATAGCAATCAGGGAGAAAAAAACCTACTTTCTGTATTTTTCCTGCAGGATTTCCGCTGAAATCTTTCAAAAATGATATGTTTCATAACCATAGTCTAAGCCATTTCTCTGAATGATGAAAAATAAACAGGAAGAAAGAAAAAGAGAAAGGAAGAAAAGAAGGAAGGAAGGAAGAAAGGAAAAGGGAAGAAAGAAAAGAAGAAAAGAAGGAAGGAAGAAAGAAAGGAAAAGGGAAGAAAAGAAGGAAAGAAGGAGACCAGGAATGGCGGTGCCCAACTGCAGTCTCAGACTCAAGAGGCCGAGACAGGAAGCTCACAACAAAGTCCAGCCTGGGCTACAAACTGACTTTGTTTCTAAAACACAGAAATAGACGGTGTTGGCATCAGGTGCATCCATGGACAGCTAGAATCATCTTTGCAACCAACTTTCAGACCCAGAGACAAGACACATCATACGTGTCGCCATAGCACCTGCTGCATGTCCCTTTGCACATGTGTCACATACATCACGCCCTGGATAAAAGATTCATCTCCCAGCCCATGGCTCCCTCTTCTTCCTCCTCCTCTTCTTTCTTTTCTTCCTTTTCTCCTCCTCCCCCTCCCTGTCCCCCTTCCTCCTCCTCTTCTCAACCCCCTTCACAGAGGGCCAGCTCTGCCAATAAACCCTCTCACGTGAGACCTGCGGCTTCGTGTGATTCGTCCGGGACTGTGCCACAAATTCTAACGGACAACGTAGGGAGAATTCTGTGGTCAGAGAAGCTGGGGAAAGTCTGTAAATTATGTCTGTCTTCTGTTCCCAGCAACGGACATTAAGAGGAGAGAATGCTGGGAAATCCCACAGTGAGGAAGCTCGTGTGCTTTCAGTCGCCAAACTCCCCAAACCAGGAAAAAGAACATAGAGCAAAGCCTATTTCCAGGTCATGCCTTCCAACATCCTGTGGCATGTTGGCTGCACACTATCCCTACAGAAAGGCTGCATTAAAGCCAGAAGATGCTCCCCGGAGTCTGGATCCATCTTCAGCTTCCTAAATAAATGTCCCATCCCCACTGTACCTGTTTAGGTTATTAAATATGAACTCGTTTATGAAGTGCATCTTTAACAATTATTGTGCCATGGTCAGGTTCTAGGCTTGCCAACATAGAATCTTCCTTGCTAGCAATTCTAGAAAGAAAAGAAATAGCTCTTTAAAAGGCGGCTGCACAGAGAAGCCACTTGTGATGATGGAAAGGTGGGTGCTTGTGCATGAGCTCTCCTGGGAATTAAGGGGGCTGAGCAAGCAGTGCTCACTGCCACTTAAGCATCAGTGCTGCATAACCTTTGTTCCTCTCTGCCTTTGTTCCTTTCTGTCATGATTTACCCTTTTCTCAGAGACACCCAGAATACAAAATGTGTTATTTGCTCTGTGTCACAGTTTTGGCAGACTGGAATCTCTCTACATTATGAAGCCAAAGCATATCCAATATTAGAATTTTCTGTCAGAAAGTCATAGATCTTAAAACCAAAGTTAGAAGAGAACCCTTGTGTCCCTGTAAGTCCCTGCCTGGCCCTGGTGCTCTTCTAGCTTTAGCCTGGGTCCCCACTGGCAGTGCCCCCAGGCTGATTCTTTTCAGATGTAAATCTGAGTAGCTTCCCACCAAAAATGACATAAACCCATCTCCTTTCTACCCTTACTGTACCTTCTTCCCTCCCTGCTTTCCACTCGCACAAGCCTCCCTTGGAAAGCCCGATGCGGGTAGCATCAAGGTGCTATCCTCGGTGACCCTTCTTACCTGCGTCATTTCTCTTAATGTCCCCTGATCCCCTTTGAAGTAACCATCTGTTACCCCGGCTTACTCCCGTTGTTCCCCCAGCCCCCTGCCTCCCATTTCTGTACTTTAATAAGCTTGTTTTAATTTTTAAAGTATTTGTCTGCTTACCTGTAAACCTCTGTGAGGGCTGGACATGACTCTCTGCTATCCAGCTCTGGAACTGTGGTGCTCGGCACAGGTTAGGCTCTCTGTACGTGGTTATTGCATGAATGAGACAGTGGGTGGATGGACAATTGGATGAACTATCTGGAGTCAAAACAACCCAGTGCATCAGCCCATCCCGATGCTGAGGTCTAAGTTCTCTGAGTGTCACTTATCTGCTCTTAGCCAGGAGAGAGCTACAGGAAAAGCTAATAATAGTAAAGCACTTTGATCTGATAATAGCTTAAGTATCCTCTAAGTTGTTACATGTATTATATGTATATTTTATTGTATATATATTTTAATGTAACCTCCACTTAGCTTCCACCAAAGCTTGAACTTGGCCATTGTCTGTGTCAGAAGCGGGAATTAATCCTGGGGTATTCTTATTAACTCAGATAAAACACTTATTCAAATATATATGGACTGTTTTTCTACTCCAGAGTTAAGAGGTAATTGGGATAATATCTTTATTTCTTTAATTGGGCCAATGAGACCCACTTGTATATTAGTATAGAAGGTAGTAAATTAACCAACTGATTACATTTTCTTTTTTTTTTAATTAGATATTTTCTTTATTTACACGTAAATTTCTCCTTTCCCAGTTTCCCCTCCAAAAAACAAACAAACAAACAAACAAACAAAAACAAGAACAAACCCCTGTTGCCTCCCCGCCACATGCATGTCACCCCACCCTCTCCCACTTATTGGCCCTGGCACTCCCCAACACTGGGGCACAAAACCTTCACAAGGCCGAGGTCCTTTCCTCCTATTGATGATCGAATTTGCGATCCTCTACTATACACATGCTGCCAAAACATTCAGTCCCACCCTGTATAGTCCTTGGTTGGTGGTTGGGTCCCTGGGTGCTCTGAGAGTACTAGTTAGTTCATATTGTTGTTCGTCCTAAGGGACTGCAAACCCTTCAGCTCCATAGATCCTTTCTCTAACTCCTTCATTGGGGACCGTGTACTCAGTTCAATGAATGGCTGTGCGCCTCTACTTATGTATTAGTCAGGTATTGTCAGAGCCTCTCAGGAGATAGCTATATTTAGGCTGGCTTGTCCTTCCTTCAGTCTCTGCTCCATAGTTAATCTCTGCAACTCCTTCCTTGGGTATTTGGTTCCCCCTTTTAAGAAGGAATGAAATGCCCACCTTTTGGTCTTCCTTTTTCTTAAGTTGTGGTTTGTGGGTTGTTCTTCCTGTATTCCAAACTTCTGGGCTAATAAACACTTATCAGAGAATGCATACCATGTGTGTTCTTTTGTGATTGGGTTACCTCACTCAGGATGATACTCTCCAGATCCATCCATTTCCCTAAGAATTTCATAAATTCATTGTTTTTAATAGCTGAGTAGTACTCCATTGTGTAGATGTACCACAGTTTCTGTATCCATTCCTCTGTTGAGGGACATCTGGGTTGTTTCCAGTTTCTGGCTATTATAAATAAGGCTGCTATGAACATGGTGGAACATGTGTCCTTATTACATGTTGGAGCATCTTCTGAGTATATGCCCAGGAGTGGTATAGCTGGGTCCTCTGGTAGAACTATGTCCAATTTCCGGAGGAACCGCCACACTGATTTCCAGAGTGGTTGTACCAGTTTGCAATCCCACCAGCAATGAAGTAGTGTTCCTCTTTCTCCACAACCTCTCCAGCATTAGCTGTCAACTGTTTACATTTTCAATGCATTTTAAGATAAAAGAAACTAATACTTCCAATGCACCCATGACTGGTCTTGCTTTTGTGGGAAAGCAGGACACGAAGCGCCCAACATTTTCAAAGGAGCTGGGACAGAAGAGTCTTTGCTATCAACCCCTAAAACCAAAACTCTTGCCTCAAACTCCTTTCCTGCTAGTTATGTGACTGTGTTAGTTGAATGGCTGTACTTGAGCATTGCTATAGAATTCATGGAGAATCTCAGCTGTGCGAGATAAGCATCCAGCTCAGTCCATCGGAGACTGATGTCATGGACATAAGGTGTCTCTAGTGCCCAGGAAGTTCCCAGGTCCCTACTAATGCCCCTCAGTCTCTGCAGGTGACAAAGCCACCTGCAGCCATGGGACCCAAAGGCCTGCTGTCTCCCCCCAAACCACAGACCTCTTGCCCCACAGCCTCTGCCCATTGCTTCTGCCTACTTGATCGAGACAAACTAATGCTCAGTGACATTAGTTAATTTGATGGAACAAAATGGTGTACAAAGATGCTCTTTAAAGAGGAGAAAATCTAACATTACAAATAAACATTGGCTGTAGCAAGGTGCAGACAGCTTTTGTTCTGTTAAATAAATGTGTCCAATTTTCTTCTTTTGAGCAGTCCAGCTATCCAGAAGAGCAGATTCTTTGAATATGATGGCCCTATGACCTTAAGCTGGAGAAGACCCATGCTTGGTAATGAGGGTGACTTGAAGCACAAGATGGCTAGTGCCTCAGAAACATCTCAAGGATTAGAGATGGCCCATTCCTGAAAGGGGGGGAGTGAGGAGGCCAGGCAGATTCCATGACAGACTTCAGATTGGCAGTTAAGGAGACTAGACCTAATCTCCATTTCCAAGAACTGAGACAGTCCACGCAAGTCCAGGCCTCCGAAGCTGCCAGGCCACCTGGTCTGAGGCAAGGACAGTGAGTCAGCAGCAGTTCCCAGATCTCCTCAGCTACTTCCTCAACCAACAGTTTCCAGAACTCCCCAGCAAACTAGTTTCCAGCCCCCGCAGCACCCTGGTAATGGAATGTCTGTAGAGATGGACCCAACTGATTAACATAGAGGTCACCTACTCCAGAATTCCCTAATGTGCTTTAAATCAGGCCTGCTAGCTCCCTTGGGTGTCTCTCTGTCTTGGTAATGGGGGCTCCAGCATGCTGGACTTCTACAGAGTAAAACACTCTTTGCATTTACAAACTACTTGAGTCTGGGGAGTCATTCTTTGGCGAGTCATGGGCCCTTACAGAACACTGCCCTAACTACACGACTTCCAAGTGGTTTCCTCTTTCCTTTCTTCCCCTCTTTCTTCTTTTCTCTTCTTTTGACAAGACGAGAGATATGTTTAGAGAAGAAATGGAAGAAAAAGGAAGTCATTTTTCTTACTAGAGTTTACAGAATGGGTTATTTTGTCTCTGTAAATATTTTCCACTGAAGTAGTAAACCGTATGCAGAAGCTAGCCAGTGATATATGTATCTATGTAAGCAGATACCAAGAAGAAAAGAGAACAAGAGGCTGAATAGAAGGGAGCGGAGAAGGGAGTGAATGCAGACAACTGATCCTAATGCTTATAATATATAGTACATATATTTATATATAATCAATATGTATACATGATTGAAAGTGTAAAATGTAATGTTTAACACTTTTGTTTTGAATGCCAATCAGACTGTATGCAAGTTCATTAAGTTGTGTAGTCTTTGGATCTGTTTAATTTTGGCATGAGATGTTTTTAATCTATTCCTAATTTTTTTTAAATAATAAAGCAAAATTTAAAAAGCTCTCTACATAGCTTTGCTTTTCATACTGCCGTTGTAGGAAAAGTCATCAAGGACAAGCTTGACGCCAGATAGAGAACGTTTTCCCAAGTCTTCGTGGTAATGAGAAAAAACAACTACAGGTTGGTGAGCTAAATTAATTAAATTTACATGACTGTCATTTACCCTGTGATTTCGTGCTTCTTGCTTTAGTTAGTAGAACAATCCCCTTTCTCTTCTGCAGTGACATGATAGGGGACGACACTTGTTTTGTTTGCGTTCAATGGTCTTCCTCTGTGTCAGGCCCCAATTATGTTTTGAGATTGGACTGGTGGGTAACATGGAAGTCTGTGGGACCTTCCTGTCTGGAAGGCTGATGGGAGGTAGCTAGGAGGCATCTGGGAGCTGGTGTTGCTGGGGCTAAGTTCTGTCTGTTCTCAGCCAGCCCATAGCCTTCTGCATCCTGTACCCTCACCTTCCAGTCCCCCTCCCCCGTGCACCTGCCCGCCATACTGGCTCCGCATCCCGGCCGCTGTGCCCCACAGCACCACAGGCTGGCGTCACTGCTCTAGATGTAGCTCCCTAAGTTTGCCATGTGCAGTGACCCGGTGCTGACCCAGGGCCATGATACAAACTGTGGGACTGTAATGAATCTCTAATTGCCCACAGGACCTCATTGAGATGTCGGCCCACTGCTGAGCTGTTGGGCTATTTTCCTCCCCACTGTGGCTCACACCCCTTCCTGCACCCTTCTACTGGAAGCACCTTTGCCTTGGCCAGAGCAGGCTGAGCTCCTCCCTAGCCAGGAAGACCAGAGAGCAAGCTAGATGAGTCTTTCTGCTGTTACTAGGGACCTTGCTATTGGTTTCCCTGACTCCAGCGGGCCTGGCTGAGCAATGCTCAGGATCTGGGATCTGGAGGATAACCCTGGGGGTGGGAGTTGGATATGGAAGTGAGATGTTAAGTATTTTACTTTCAGGAGATAATTCTAAATTCTGAATTGGTATTCTTAGATAAAGTAACTAGCAACAGATTTTGATTTTCCAGCAACCAATAGAGTTGCTAAGACTGACAGGGATACCTCCTAGTGTACTAGGGATGGGATTTGCATTATCTCTAATCTTGACTAGGTCGGCAACACTACTGCATACGAACGAAGACACTCTTTAGACAGGGAAACTGAGGCTGAGTGAAGTTAAGATACCTTTCCGTCCTACACGTCGAAAACAGTGCCCTAGGCCCAGAACAACTGCTCTCCTGGAGTTCCGCAGCTGGGACTGAGTGTTGAAAAGGAAATTCGTGAGCCACTGCCAATGTCCACATAAGTGTCTCTTTCCTTTTTCTTTTTTCATTTTTGCTTTTGAGACACAGTTCTCTAACTCAGTCTTTCCTTAAACTTGTAGCAATCCCCCTGCCTCAGTCTCCCAAAATGTGAGGTTACAGTTGTAAGCCACCACAGCTAGCTTTAGAGCATGTTTTAAGATGAGAGGCGGCTTTAGAGTCCCTGCATTTTTTGAATATGTGAATATTTTGTACTTTCCCAGAGTCTCCTGTTGAAGACAGAGGTACTTGACTCTTGAGACTTACAGCCTTTGACCGAGCAGGGCGGTGTGGTGCACACCTTTAGTCCCAGCACTTGGGAGGCAGAGGCAGGCGGATTTCTGAGTTCAAGGCCATCCTGGTCTACAGAGTGAGTTCCAGGACAGCCAGAGCTACACAGAGAAACCCTGTCTCAAGAAAAGAAAAAAAAGAAAGAAAGAAAGAATAAATACAGCCTTCAATCACATGGAACAGGTAACAGGAAGGATTTGCTTCTGAGAAGGCAGTAGGTTTGCAATGGAAACCTCTAATCCCTAGAACCCAGGACCTGGGTCCTTCCATCCTTGTAAACAAAGTGAGATTTGAGCTGGTAGAGAATGTGGAGACCAACATGCACAGGCTAACAGGCTGGAGCCAACATGCACAAAGACAGAACTTCAAGGACTCCATGAAAATCTAGCTAGAGTTGGGGATGTGGCTCAGTTTGGTACTTGCCAAGCATGTGGGAAGCCTTGAATTCCACACCCAGCATAAACCAGGCATGGAGGCATGCACCACCCGGCACTAGAAAGGCTGAGGGAGGAGACTCAGGAGTTCAAGGTCATTTTCAAATATACATCAAGTTCAAGGCCAGACTGAGCTATTCAGAGATGTTGTCTCAAAAAAGAAAAAGAAGTCTGACATACAGATATTAGTGGAAAAGAAACACTTTCCCTCTGGGGTAAGAGATGAGAAACTTGTATCTCTTTACCTTCGGAGATGTATCTTGCTGTGTGTATGTTCCTAAAAGGTTGAAAGTGGTCTCACACAGGGAGAGTGTACTAGTCACAGTTCACTAGAGCAGAACTTCTAGAATGAATTTCTCTCTTGCTCAGGTATATGTATATGTGTATATGTATGTGTATGATATATGGAATTACTTACAGTCTAATTAATCCGACATTGGTGGACTGTGAATGGAAGGTCCAAGAATCCAGAATTTGCTCCGTCCACAAGGCTGGATGTCTTAGCTGGTCTTCAGTAGACATTGGAATTCCAAAGAAGTAGGGCTCTAATGCCAGTGAAGGAGTGGACTTGCTAGCGAGGTGAAAGCAAGCAGGAAAACCCAAAAGCTCCCTTCCATGTCCTTATTCAGGCTACCAGCAAGAGAAGTGGCCCAGATTAAAAGTGTGCCTTCCCACCTTAAGATCCAGATCAAAAGTGTGTGTCTTCATACCTCAGAGGTCCAGACTAGCAGTAAATTCATCCATTTCCAAACAAGCAAATTTAATTCTTACGGGTGTACCCTTCATTTCTGGACTGCAGTTCATTTTAGATACAGTCAAGCTGACAGCTAAGAACAGCTATTGCAAAGACTCTGATGGCATTTGGGTTGTGTTGTGAAAAAAATTAAGTGGTTCCTACAACTGTCAGTTACCCAGTGTCATTTAAACATTGGCTATACGTATCACCTATCACAACACAGAAGCTGTTAGGGTGGCCATTCTGCAAATAAAAGATAAGCAGCGTGCTGAGAGCCACATGCTTGAAAATGTAGTCAGCTTCGCAATGAGATTCATTCTAAGAAATGCACCATCAGGTGATTTGGTTGTTGTGTGAGCATAAATGAGTGTGCTTATGCAAACCCACCATGATCGGGATTACACAGTGAACCCCCAGCGGACCAAGGCTGTGAACTCCCAGTACTTGCTCAGTGGCATGCTTTCTTTAGCACATCTCTGTCTTAAAAGTTCCAAGATCTGCCCACACAGCACCGCCTACTGTGGAGCAAGTGCTCACATACGTGAGTTTTGTGGAGGACGCCTCTCACTCAAACCAGTGTATTCCACTTTCTGCCCTCACAGGCTTATGGCTAGCTCATGATAAAAAATGCAGCTAGTCAAAACTTAATTGTCCTTGGAGTTTTGAGAATTTCAGCAGTGTTTTCAGGGCCAAGGTCCAAAGTCTTTCAAAGTAATTCTTAAATGTGACTCCCTCTAACATCAAAACTAGTACTTCAATAATTCTGTATGCAATAATACAGAATTAACACACTCTTCGAAAATGGAGGAATGGGGGCATAGTGAGGACACATTGGACCAAAACAAGACCAAACCACAGCAGGGAAAATACTAAATCCTTTCGCTCTGTGTCTAGTACCCAGGGCTATAGTTTAAAGGGCTTAGATGGCTCTGCCTCTCCAGCTTTGCTGCCTACAACATACACAATCTCTTTGGGACTGTCACAATGCATGTAGCTCTCCTTGGCTTATGTCTCACAGCTCCCGACATCTCTAACATACTAGAGTTTCTATCGCAGTGGTACAGTGCTCTCTCAAGGCCTTCTCACAGCAAGTTTCTGGGTCTCGGTAGCTCTCTAAAACCATGGGAGAAGAGTCCACAGCTCCCCTCCCCCTTTCATAGTTTGTGCCTCTGAAGCTGGCACCACATTTGGCTGTCAGCTTGGGATGAAGCCTGGTCCTCTTTGCCTCATACCAGCAGTAGCTTTTCTGAGTTGAAACAATTACTTTCTAGGAGCAAGTAGCCCCTTAGGATTTCTCCTTTCCAAGTTGGAAGCTTAGCTGGGTGGGGGTCCTTTCCTGAGATGGAGGCACCCTTCCCTCTGTTCCAGTGTACAAGAGGTAGCCTTGGTGACCTATTTATTTTTTTAATGTGTTTTGCATGTATGGATGTACATCACATGAGTGCCTGGTGTTTGTGACGATCAGCAAAGGCTGTTGAACTCCCTGAAACTGGAGCCATAGATGGCTCTGAGCCAACACGTGACTGCTAGGAACTGATGAACATGAGTCCTCTATAAACAGAAACTTTACTTGAATCAGCCTCAGTTTAGGCAGTTTTGGCTGTACTGTTACGGTCCCAAACCATACATTTTGTATTTCTTTCTGCCCTGCTTGCCTTTTTTTTTTCACTGTAGGACTACATAAGTATGACCAGTAATAACCATGCTCCAGAATCAATGTTATGTCGTCTTCAAATCGCCTCCACTAACGAAATCAGTTCATGGCTTTTTAATTAAGCCTAGAGAAACTCCTGAGGGCACGGGCATAAAGTAGCCAGCAGAGTCTTTAACACAACATCACATGAATAACCTTCTGCTCAGTTACTAAGGAAATCTATGTTCCCTCTGAAACTCTTAAGCAGGCCTCAACAATACACGCTACTCTCAGCCCTACTATTGTCCAGGCTCCTACTAGAAGAGCCCAGTAAGCTCTGCTATAGCATTTAATAGTTTCTGTAGTTCCAGGTTTTCTACACTTGTCCTAAAAACAATATTGTCAGGTTCTTCCTAGCCCTACACAACCACTGAGTACCAGTTTGGGTCCTAGTTTGATTTCTGTTGTGGTGATAAACAACATGACCAAAAGCAAAGAGGAAAGAGATTATTTCCGTTTACTGTTACAGTCCATTATTGAGGGAAGTCAGAGCAGCTACAGTTTGGCAGCAGCTTGAAGCAGTAACTTGCTGTGGTGGTTTGAGCATGCTTGGCCCATGGGAAGTGGCACTCTTAGGAGGTGTGGCCTTGCTGGCATAGGTGTGGCTTTGCTAGGAGGAAGTGTGTCACTGTGTAGGCAGGCTCTGAGGGCTCCTAGTGCTCAAGCTCCACACAGTGAGGAAGAGGAGCCTCCTTTTGGCTGCCTGCAGAAGCCAATCTCTTCCTGGTAGCCTTCAGATCAAGATGTAGAACTCTCAGCTCCTCCAGCACCATGCTTGCCTACTCACAACCATGCTTCCTGCATGATGATAACGGACTGAACCTCTGAACCTATAAGTCATCCCCAATTAAATGTTGTCTTTATAAGAATTGCCTTGGTCATGGTGTCTGTTCACAGCAATAAAACCCTACAACAGAAATACCTTAGCTAAGACACTTTTTATGTCGGAGTTGCTCAGTTACATGTATGACATAAATATTTCTAACCAGGGACATGCATACTTAAAATGTAAAGAACTAAAATCAAGTTAAAAATGGGTAAAAGGTTTGTAGATGTGCCTTAAAAGATAAGCAGATGTTAACAAAGTATGTTCAATAAAGTCACTAGTCATCAGAGACTCTGTGTTAGTTTGCTTCTGTTGCCATAGAAACAAACAACAAACAAACAAACAACTGCTGACCAAAACCAACATGGAAGAGAAAAGGGTTTATTTACCTTATAGGCTATGGTCTATCATTGAGGGAAGCCAGAGCAAGAGCTCAAGGTAGGAACTTCGAGGCAGGAACTGGAGCACTGGCCATGGTACAATGCTGTTTACTGCCTTGCTCATCTTTCTTTCTTACACAACTCAGGACCACTGTCCAGGAGTGCACTGTCCATCATGGGCTGGACAACACCCATGTCAATTATTAATTAAGAAAATGCTCCACAGACAGGCCAATTTGATGGAGGCAATTTCTCAGCTGAGATTTTTTCTTTTCTTGGTGTTGGGCTGACAAAGAAGGCTAACCAGCTCAGAAACACAAGTTGGTATCACAGAGAGACGTGCTCTTTGCAGCTGGAACTGAAAAACGTGATGACTCCAGACAGACCCTCAGCTGAGAACAGAGTGATGGGTTCACTTATTAACTGCTTACAGAACTCAGAGATTGCTGGTGATGTGTAAAATAACAAAAGCCAGTTTGGAGAATTTTACAAACATCTTTTACTAAGTTTATTACTCACCTACTCCACAGCCCAACAATTCCCTTTTCAGTTATTTGTCCATTAAAAATGACATAAGCACATAGACTCTTGTTTTAAAAAAAATCATGGCAACTCTGTTTGTAATTGTCAGAAAAACACGGTGTAGTGTTGCTGCCTCTTTCCCTCATCCAGGTTCTAAGGCCTCTTGTCATTCTTGTGCTGGCCAAGTCTAGGCAGTCTTGTTGGTGAGACTTTATGGTTGTAGCTACTACAAGACACAATTTCATGGCAAACTTCTTATCCCTCTGTCTCCTACAAGCTTTCTGCTCCCTCTTCCACAATGTCTTAGGTGCAGGAGCTGCAATGTAGATGTATCAGTTGGGATTGGATGCCACAATTCTCCATTTTGATTGGTTTTAGTCTTCTGAAGTGCTCTCTATCTGTTACAAAAAGAAGTTTCTTTAATGGGCGGGGATTATGAGCACATCAATTGGTTTCATACATACATATATACATAGAAACAAAAACATGGTACAGTAAACCAAAGCAGAATATTCTAGAACACACATACTACAGAGTAATACTTAGCCACAAAACTATTGATAAGGGCAACAATATACAGAAATATCAGAAAATGATCAAGCATCCACACTTGAAGGAGTACATACTGCATAATTCCATTTATATTAAACCCAAGCTTAGCAAGGCTGTGGATAGCAGTAACCGCAGAACAGACAAAGGCTCTCAGAGGTCAAGGGCAGAGCCTGTGTGGGAGAACTTTCTGAAGTCAGGAGATATTCTTGTCTTTATGAATGTTTGCTACACAGGTCATATAGTTGTTTAAAATTTTCAGGTTAAATGTGCATTCACAATCAAGAAATATAGCACCCACCCACCCACCCCCAAAATGATCCAAACTGATGCAGTAGTTATTGACCTTTTTAAATGGATCTTAACAATAGCCAAAAATGAATCAATTGTTAATAATCTCAAAAACCAATTACTATGTTCTGTCAGAAAAGAGGGCAGGCTTCTCCGTTAAGTAAAAAGATCTTGACATGAAGAAAAATGACAAGGACAATAAGAAAAAGCTAAATTACAGGCCAAGTTCATCTTCAGACTTCAATGTAAAAAAAAGAAAAAAGAAAAAGAACATCCCAAATGCAGTGCTGTGAACTCAAGTCTAGCAGGATCTTTTCTTTTTAAAAGATATGACTTCCTAACAAGTCAGATGCAATGTGAGTTAAGCAGGAAACTGTATGAAAGGGAATCCATTTCACAGACTCAAAAGCCTCTTTCCCTAGAAACAGATGAAAAGGCAATTATGTCAAAAATTGGGAAAATAAAGTTTAAAAGCATGCAATACAAGCTTATAAACATTAAGTAATCAAAAACATAAGTATATGAGAGACTTGCTTCAGCCATTGTGTTAACAATAAAAGATCCAAATAGACCACTGTTAGGTCTGTCTACCCATGTGCTATTATTCAATTGTAGTCTATCAAAATGCTGAGTTTATCAATATAGACCCATGGGATGGAGATATTGAGCTTAATGTGAAAGCCTGCACACTTAGGATCTCAGCTCCTTGTCAGTTGGTTGGCAGAGCATTTCTTATAAGGCCTACTGTAAAGGAGCTGGAGATGCCTGATATCCTTTGGCTTAATGTTGATTGCTCAGGGAAATTGCAATGCTAGAGTGGATACACCGTGTAAACCTAATCCTCCACAATGGGAAGGCCAGAACACTTGGAAATTCTTGTAAGACACAGAATGGTGAGAGGTGCACCAGCACATTTAAGAGTCTTGCCACTGCTCTTTTCAGTTCACCAACAGGGTTAGAGACATTGCTGCTCAATTAGATGAACATGATGTGTCTTATGTGTCCAAAGGAGGGGGACCAGATGGCAACACTCAATTGCTAAAGGCAAGGTGAGTGTAGCGTTCATACATAGCGCAGGCAAAAACCAGTGTCTATAACGAGCTAACCCATAATGAGCAGCATAGGGAAAGTGATTTTTACGATGACATGATCGATATGGACCACTGAAACTGGCTAATCACTCATGGTGTTCCAATAGTTAAATATATAAGAAACCCATTGTGATTTTGTTTGATTTGAAAACAAGAAAAATTCTGAAACAAATGAAGAATAAAAGGGCTACATTGGGTTGTAGCAATAGGAAATCTTGACTCATGAACCAATTTCTTGATGAGCTAGTTTGCAGACTCAGAACCCTTTTAAAGAAGGGGAAAGAAGTCCAGGTCTCCCTGAGGAAGGACCTTTCCTCAATACCAAAGTTTTACTGTTATCCTTTTGGTGTTCTCAAGAGTAACTGGGGTGGGGGGAAGGAAACAATCAGACTTTTGAGAGTGCTATTGGATACTAGTTCTAAGTTGCCGCTGATTCCACAAGACCCCCCAAATCACTGTGGGCCCCAGTTAAAGTAGAGGCTTATGGAGCTCAAGTGCTGAAATCTAACTCGTAAGTGGTTCACTAAGTTCCTGAATTCATCCTGTGGTTATCTCTACAATTCCGAACGTATAACTGGGACATGTACTCTTAGAAATGCACAGACTGTATGTTGTGTGGGTTAAGGGGTATTATGGTTGGAAAAGCCAAATGGAAACTATTGCAGTTATCTTTGTAAGGGAAAAGGTGAACCAAGACCAACATCAAATCCCAGGAAGATTTGCAGGAATTAGTGCCAAGAACTTTCAAGTACTTGAAAGATGAGGGGGCAGTGGTTCCCACATCTTCATATAACTCTCCTATTTGGCCAGTGGAGAAGACAGGAGTATGGTGGAGAGTGACAGTTAACTGTCACAAACTTAAACAAGTACTGTCTGCAGATGCTGTTCTAGGTGTGGTATTCACGAGGTGTAGATTCTAAAAATCTCCTCACATGTGGCATGTTCCTATTGGTCTAACAAATAGCCTTTTCTTGACATCTGTCTGTAAGGACCACCAGAAGCAATTTGCTTTCAGTTGGCAAGGCCAGCTTTACCTTAAAGATAGAGTAACTCTCAAGCCCTGGGTCATAACTTACTTAGTCAAAGGGATCTTGGTCATAGAAGTCTTCCACGAACTATTATATTAATCCACCATATTCATGAGATTATGCTGATTGGACTAAATGAGCAGGGGGTAGCAACCACATTAGATTTTTTAGCAAGGCCTATGGCCTTCAGAGGATGGAAAATAAAGAAATCCAACCAAAATATGCAGGCCTTCTACCTCAATGAAATTTCTAGGAGTCTAATGGTGGGCATGCAGAGATATTCTTTCAAAGTTAAAGGTTATGTTATTATACCCGGCTCCTCCCACCACTAAGAACACAAAGCTTAGTGTGAATATATGGATTCTAGAGACAGTACTTGGATGTCCACTCCAGCACACATACCAAGTGACTTGGAAAGCTGCTCGCTTTGAGTGGGTCCTGAAATAGGAGAAGGTTCTTCAACAGGCCCAGGAAGCTCTACCATTTGGACCATATAATCCAACAGACCCAATTGCACTTGAGGTATCAGGGACAGATAGGGATGCTGTTTGAAGCTTTTGTCAGGCCCAAATTGGTGACTCACAGAGGAGACCCTTGGGATTTTGAGAAAGATCTTACCATCACCAGCAGACAACTATTCTTCCTTTGACAGATAGCTATTGGGATTGAGTGGAAACTAGATGTTAGACAATGGGCTACCAAAGTACCCTATGACTTAAATTGTTCATCATGAGGTAGGTATTATCTGACTAACCAAGGCATAAAATAGGACATGCACAGCAGTAATCTATTATCAAATGGAAGTGGTATATTAGTGATTGGGCCTGAGCAGATCCCAAGGCACAAACAAGCTACATGAAGAGGTTTCCCAAATGCCTATGATTTCTCCTCCCATTACAATGGCTTGTATCTGTAGCATCATGAGTTGTGCCTCATGATCAGTTGATGGAAGAAACGATGTCCAGGGCCTGGTTTACTGGTATTCTGCTTGCTGTAAAGAAATGGACAACTGCAATACTGCAACACTTTTCTTAAAAACCATGAGAAACACCAGGGAAGGGGAAATCAAGTGGGCAGGACTTAGCCTAGTAGACATGGTGGTAGACTTTGCTTGAACAGAGAAGAAGCTCAATGTCACTGTTACTGGTTGACGAGCTGTAGCAAATGTACTGGATGAATGAGCAAAGAGTTAAAAATAACAGAATTGGGACATTGATGAGAAAGATATCTTAGAAGCATGTAGATCTATGTCTTTGAGTGAGCAAAGGCTATGAAGATGCTTGTGTGCCATGTTAAATGCTCATCAGCCTGTAACTTCATCAGATGAGGAGTTCAGTCATCAAGAACACAGAATCACTCCTTCTCTGGATAGCTACCTCTTTCTCTAGCCATTCCTTGGGTCTATGAACAAAGTAGTCACTAGGGAGAATGGATTTTTTTTTTTTTTGCATGTAATTGTCAGTTGAAGACAGCACTGCAGCCCCATGTGACTTGAGCCTCTGTGGGTCCTGTGCCTGCTGCCATAGTCTCTGGGAGTGTATATTACATCAGTCCTGTTGTGTCTGGAATACACTGATCCTTGCACTCATCCATCATCTATGTATCTTAAAATCTTTCTGCCTCCTCTCCTCTTCTGCGTGGTTCCCTGAGCTCTGAGGGGAAGGGTTTGATATCCCATTTAATACTGAGTGTTCTAAGGCGGGACCAGCTGGAAGGCACAGGCCCCAAGAGTCGCAGGGGAGAAGGAGGGCAGCAGGGACAGGATCCTCTCAGCTTCCGAGTGACAGAGGTGGATCAGTGACCCTCTCTGCCCACTCCCTGCAAGTGGAGGGTCTGCCTCTAGGGAGTGCTCTAACCAAGAGACTCAGTGACTTTCTAAGTTGGGACCAGCCAGGAGTCACAGGGTGGCAGGGCCAGAACAAGTTCTAGTCAGAGACACCAAGAACATCTAACACCAGAGATCAAGAGATGACGAAAGCCAAACGCAAGAATCCTACCAACAGAAACCGAGACTGCTTGGCTTTATCAGAACCTAGTACTCCCACAACAGCAAGTCCTGGATATCCCAAAACACTGGAAAAACAAGATTTGGATCTAAAATCATATCTCACAATGCGGATAGCGGAACTTAAGAAGGACATGAATAACTCCCTTAAAGAAATACAGGAGAACACAGGTAAAGAGGTACAAGCCCTTAAAGAGGAAACAAAAAATCCCACAAAGAATTACAGGAGATCACAAGTAAACAAGTAGAAGCACTTAAAGAGCAAACTAAAAAATCCCTTAAGGAACTGCAGGAAAACACAAATAAACAGGTGAAGGAGTTGAGTAAAACCATCCAGGACCTAAAAATGGAAGTAGAAACAATAAAGAAATCACAAAAAGAGACAACTCTGGAGTTAGAAATCTTAGGAAAGAAGTCAGGAAACATAGAAAGCATCACCAACAGAATACAAGAAATAGAAGAGAGAATCTCAGGGGCAGAAGATAACATAGATCACATTGATAGAACAGTCAGTGAAAATGCAAAATGCAAAAAGACCCTAACCCAAAACATCCAGGAAATCCAGGACACAATGAGAAGGCCAAACCTAAGGATAATAGGTATAGAAGAGACTGAAGACCACCAACTTAAAGGGCCAGTAAATATCTTCAACAAAATTATAGAAGAAAACTTCCCTAACCTAAAGAAAGAGATGCCCATGAACATACCAGAAGCCTATAGAACTCCAAATACACTGGGCCAGAAAAGAAATTCCTCCCGCCACATAATAGTCAAAACACCAAATGCACAAAACAAAGAAAGAATACTAAAAGCACTAAGGGAAAAAGGTAAAGTAACATATAAAGGCAGGCCTATCAGAATTACACCAGACTTCTCACCAGATACTATGAAAGCTAGAAGATCCTGGGCAGATGTCATACAGACCCTAAGAGAACACAAATGCCAGCCCAGACTACTATACCCAGCAAAACTCTCAATCACCATAGATGGAGAAACCAAAGTATTCCATGACAAAACCAAATTCACACAATATGTCTCCACAAATCCAGCCCTTCAAAGGGTAATAAATGGAAAACTCCAACACAAGGAAGTGAACTACATCTCTGAAAAAGCAAAAATTTAATCTTCCAACAAAACTAAAATAAAATAGACACATTCCAGCTTTAACAACAAAAATAACAGGAAGCAACAATTAATTTTCCTTAATATCTATTAATATCAATGGACTCAATTCTCCAATAAAAAGACATAGACTATTAGATTGGGTACATAAACAGGACCCAACATTTTGCTGCATACAGGAAACCCACCTCAGTGACAAAGACAGACACTACCTCAGAATAAAAGGCTGGAAAACAATTCTCCAAGCCCATGGTCCCAATAAAAAAGCTGGAGTAGCCATTCTAATATCAAATATAATCGACTTTCACCCTAAAGTGATCAAAAAAGATAAAGAGGGACACTTCATATTCATCAAAGGTATGATCTACCAAGATGAACTCTCAATTCTGAACCTCTATGCTCCAAATGCAAGAACATCTACATTCATAAAAGAAACTTTACTAAAGCTCAAAACACACATTACACTGCACA
>JADRCD010199867.1:0-16135 GCA_019843815.1 Montemys delectorum
CCCCCTAAAAAATTTAATCTTAAGTCCCCTCAAGACTCAAGATATTAGCTCTTCATTAGAGGAAGAGTTTGCTAATGAATTGTGCCCTATGTAGGTTTCTGTAACAGGAAATCCAAAACTGAATATTATGCATAGACATTGTAAAGTAAGAGTCACCATAGAGAAGTATATGTATATATATGTACATACATATGACACTTTTTATTTAAGTTTTGTTATGGTAAGTTCCTTCCCTTATCCTGCCAAAGCTACAGTTATCCTACAAAATATGAGGGATTGGTCTTTGTTTTGTTTTGCTTTGCTTTGCTTTTACTGCTTTTGTTTTGTTTTGTTCTGCTTTGTTTTTTTGAGACAGGGTTTCTTTGTATAGCCCTGGCTGTCCTGGAACTCACTCTGTAGACCAGGCTGGCCTCGAACTCAGAAATCTGCCTGCCTCTGTCTCCCAAGTGCTGGGATTCAATGTATGTGCCACCACTGCCTGCTGCTTTTACTGTTTTAATAACTTTTTTTACTGTTTTTCTTTATGTATGAATAGAGTCACATGGGTTGTTCATGTAGAACTACCATCCTTGTATGGACCATGTTCAACAGTATTAAAGCCAGGGCCAATAAGTGGGAGAGGGTGGGGTGGCAGGCATGGGGAAGGGGGAGGCAAAAGGGGTTTGTTCTTGTTGTTTTTGTTTGTTTGTTTGTTTTATGGAGGGGAACCTGGGAAAGGAAAAATTTACATGTAAGTAAAGAAAATATCTAATATAAATAAATAAAAAAGAAATGGAAAAAAAGAAATATTAAAAAAAAACAAAAAAAGAAAATCTATCTGCTTTAAGGTTATGCATATCTCTTTCTCTTCATATTAAACTAAACTGGAAAATGTCAAAGAAAAGGAAGTTGATGGCCTTCACATTTCCTTTGATTTTACTTGTATTGCCAAATAGAGTGGATACAAAAGCCAAACTGTTCTGTGCTAAGTTTCCTACCAATGAGCATACACAATCAGGAAAGTTCATTCCTGAATTTCTTGAAGCTGCATGCTTTTTTAATTTACATTTTTACTATAGAGAAATCACAAACTTTAAAAGGAAGCATATTACTAAACTTATATTTGCCCTATCATGAAAGTCTTGACATTTTTCCATGAAATAAAAAAGGAAAAAAAGGAGAAGTCATATGACATGTAAATAAAGAAAATATCTAATAAAAAAAAAGGAAAAAAACCCTAAGTAATCAGAGAGAGCTTCAACTAAGTGATCTAGAAATGCTTCAACTGGTGGGTAGTTTAGAAAAGAAGAAAACTCAAGTAGAGCCTCTGTTCACTTGACATAACCTCCTCCTGAACTCTGACATTTTGCTAATATTTTGAAGCCAATTGTGGTGAAAATAACAGCTGTGTCGTTCCGATTTTGTGTGCAACTGGGTGAAAACTGTCATTGTTTCTGGGTTTTATGTAGCATGTGAAGGCTAATGACCCATGGTGCATATGAGTGATACTTCCTGGATACCTTTAAAGGCCAAGTTCTTCCAACAGGGGACTGGCTTTTTTAATGAGGCAAAAATCCTAATGGAAGAAAAGTATTGGCAGAGCCTGTATGTGTGGAGTACATGCACAATTTCTCCATCCAAGATCTAGTCTCAGTGTGGTGAAGCCAGAGGCACTTACTGCTTTTGCAATCAGTATGCATTAGTATCAAAAGCATTGCTTCTCCTTAAACAGATGCCTTTCCTGGGCCCTTGAAAGTGTACTAGTAATTACATAGCATATCTTTGGAAATATATTCTCAAGAGGTTTTACTTAGAATTTGAACTAAGTACATTATTTTAGTTACCAGAGAGAAAGTGTTCATGTATGTAGCTGAACTTGAGTCAGAAGTTTCAGTGTGTGTGTGTGCGTGTGTGTGTGTTTGTGTGTGTGTGTGTATTTGTATGTCCATGTGTGTGTCTATGTGTGTGTCTATGTGTGTGTCTGTGTGTGTGTCTGTGTGTATGTCTATGTGTGTGTCTATATGTGTGTGTATCTGCGTGGTGTGTGTTTGCATGTGTGTGAGTGTGTGTGTCTGCGTGTACAGGAGAGAAGAATCCTAGAACAATTTAACAGGAGAGTTTTGTTTCAGTAGCAAGACGTTGTTGTAAATGTGAGGCGAGGTCTAGCAATTCCATATTCTTGCAATTATAGTTTTTCTGCTGGTAGGAGACTCCAAATGCCTGCTGTTTTAGAGCAAAAAGTTAGAGGTGAAAGATGAGAGCCTTCCCTACTACAAGAGAGAGGTCAAGGAAGTTAAAAGTAAGATACCTACTGCCAGGGATGCCCAAGAAGCTCGACAAACACCAGGGAAGAGAACAGGCCTCTTGCAAAGGTCACTTCTGTTTAGAACATTCAAATTTGAAAGAAGGATTTAAAATGCCTTTCCTTTCTAACAAAGGCTGTTGATGACAACTTTTCAAGATGGTTTTATTTCCCTCGAATACAAAGGACTGTGGAAAGCTTGAATTCAACTGAAGCATCTTAGAGAAAACTCAAATGTCCCAATGAGAGCCATTCTGCCTGTGCTGGGTATTTGATCCTCTTTTTTATTAAAAGTCATATAAGCTGCAACTTGGAGTGCTCTCTGCTATTGAAATGGACACAAAGGTGATTGAATACTAATAGTAACATAAAAAAAAATCCTCTAAATTTTAAAGTCTAAATTTTAAGCCAATGAAGGGTACTACTGGTTGAAATTTATTGTAAACAAAATAAACCATTTTAATTAAGCGATTTGGCTTCATTGATCTCCAGAAAGCAGCTTTCTATTTTTATCAAAAAATTTAATCCTTTGCAGTATATGACATAAACCAAGGATAAATGCAGGGACAGAAATGAATGAGCAGTTAAATATATTTCTGTCCACATTTTTGATGCTTTAAAAGAAAAGGAAGGAAGGAAGAAAGAAAGAAAGAAAAGAAAGAAAGAAAGGAAGAAGGAAAGAAGGAAATAAGGAAGGAGAGAAAGGAGAGAAAAGTCTGAGACTGTGTATAGTTTTTAAAGGACAGATACTAGAAAGCCTGAGATCAAGGTGGCAATATCTAGGCCTGTTGTGTCTTCTTGCCTCACACCCATACCGCAGAAAAAGGACAAGCTTGGAATCTAGCTTAGCTGCTGCATAGAGCCTCCTTTATAAGGACTTACTCTCACAAATGAATAAACAGCTTTTATGGCTTACACGTATAAAGTCCTTATTCCATGACACTATCGCAATCACAGCACTTGATTTCTGGCAAGAACACATTCAAGCCATTGCAACCCACAACAGTGGATTTTATTTAAGGTAGCCCCACAATTTCATTGGATTCTGAAAAGCATCCATTATATACTTTCCCATTATTCACCCTCAAGTAAAGACTATTCCCCAATAAGATATTAGGAGACCAACATGAAATGATGTTGTCCTAGTCTGTTCTCTAAAATCTTACCAATTCTGTCTATCTGTAGCTATACAGCCTTTATTTTCTTCTTGTGGGTTGCATATCATCTGCATGGAAAGATGGCATCATATATGGATGATATGGATAGTAGAAGCTTGTGAAGATTATGTGTGTGAGGGTCGAATAGGAAGAGGAAGTGCAATAGGATATTTAAATGTATGTGAGACATTTAAATAATATGCACCAAATGAAAGTGAAGGCATTTGAATATCCACCAGCGAAGTGGTATCTCATTGCAGTCAGAATTTGTATTTATTTGATCATTAAATTGCTGAACATCCTTTCTTATAATTACTAGCCATATGTGCTTCCTTTTTCCACTTTGCATAAATGCTATGCATATTAAAATAATAATTATAATAACAACAAAGAATAGATGTACTCATTGCAATTGCTTTTGAGGATATGGTTCATAATTTCATCTGGGAAATTGCAGCAGTAGAATGATTACGTCATTTATTAGGAAAAGAATGTTTAAAATGCAATTGTAGTTTCTGTTTCTGCAGCGTTATCTGAATAGACACTTTTTTTTTAAATGATGAGTGAAGTGTTTCCAACATGTCACTTTCTGATAGCAAGAAGAGGGTCTGTGTGACAGGAAACTTCTTAGGCTGTAATTGCTCTAATGGGTCATTAATCTTAAAGTAATCTAAACAGACCCTCACAGTAGTGTGCAATGTCACAGGAGGCCTTTAACGTCACTGTTGGGTAAATACTAGGCCCAAGCTCTTATTTGCTATTACAAATGATAAAATAAACAGTACATATTTCAAGAAGCTTGTAATTACATGTACTTACACAGTAGTTCAAAATAATAGGCTCCTTGGAGAAGCTGTGTTTTATATCAGTCAAACGAAGTGAACATGCTGTCTTTAGTTGCGATCATGGGAGTGGAAATCATAACTTCTATTTTGGGCATCATAGATGACAACTGACTTGCCCCCTGCTGAAGAAGTCACTTAACCTTTTCTTGCTTTAGTATTGCCAGGGTAGATAGAGACAAGTCTATTTATATAATCTCATTGAAATTGTTAGCTTACAGATTGGTATTTCTTCATCCAGCTGTCTGTTATTTCAAACAGTGATTCATATATATCAAAAGAAATAAAATTGCTATCAGATATAATTCAAATATATACAAGACACCTATTGCTCTCTATGTTTTACTTTTCTCTACTACCTTCCTGTCTTTTTCACTCAAAAGGACCATTCCAGATTTAAAGATTTAAAGACATATATAAAACATATTAATATATTAAATATACTTATTCCAACATTTTTTATTGAAAATGTAATGAAAAGTTATGGTTATCATCCATTTTTCTTAATTAGTAGTTTTCAGATTTAGTCACGTTTTTGTTTTGTGATTCATTTGTTTTGACAGCTGCATAAAATTCTATTGTAAACAATAATATACATCATTAATATGCTCTCCCTTTAATGGTCATTTAATTTATTTCCATGTCTTTACTATGAGGAGTGATGCACATATGTCTCATGTTAGAGGACTACAAACTCTCATGGGTACATACACAGAAATGGGCTAAAAGGTACAAGAGTAATTAATATTAAGGCTACTAAAGGCCATAGAGATGTCACAGTCAGCATGATGCTTGGCATGTAAGCTTGAGGATCTGAGTTAGAATTCCTAGAGCCCATAACAAGCCAATGCTCTTACAGCAAGACCTTACCTGGAGACAGAATTCGTAGACACTCACTGCCCTGCTAGCCTGGAGTACTAAAAGACAAAACAAGAGTCTGTCTTAAACAAGGTTAAGGGAATGACAGATTATTTCCACTTACATATAACATATTCACACACATCACACACACACACACACACACACACACACACACACACACAGAAAATGGCAAGTGTTTTTGTTGTTGTTGACTTGTTTTTCTAGTACTTTTCATGAGTAAAATTCTTAGTTTTACATATTCACTTCTTAAAATAATCTATACTCTTTGGAAACCTTATATCATTTCCACACTATGTAGACCAGGCTGCCTCAAACTCACAGAGAGAACTTGCTACCTTGACACTGTCATTAAAACTCTGTATAACGGTGTCTGGCTCAGCCAGTTTCTTTACATAAAATTACCAGGTCTCTCTAACCTGATATGTCAACAGGATATGATGACATAGGGATAATAGTTTCACACACATGTTTCTATAGAATTCTTAAGCTAACTTCTGAGGAACGTCAATGAGCCAAGAGGCAAAGGGAACAAGTTTCCCATTGATCATTCATTCCTTGTTTGAGAAAATATTTATTTTCAATTGAAAATTTTCTAAAAGTATTCAGTTCCCTTATTTTTGAGAAAGGACTTAGTCCTGGCACAAGATAGTATCTAACCAACAACGCATCGAGAGAACCAGAATGCTGGAGATTAGGGAACGAACTTACTTAAACCAGCTAGAAAATCTTTCCTACCTACAATATAATAAGATTTGTAAATTGTTTACCAGTTCAAATGAAATAGTGCCAAGAAAAAGCAATACTAGAAGAAATCCAAAAGATGTAGAAAATTATGGACAGTTGAACTTGTCTATAATAAATATTTAAAATATTTTAGGATAGTTTAAGGAGAAGACCATAATTTATTAATTATTGTGGTTGAAATATTGTAATTATGAGTGTGATTTAAATCATTATGCTGACATTTCATACAAAATGCCTTGTCAAGCAAAGGCAATTATTTAAACAGTAGTTAAGAGGAAGAGAGCTATTTACAGTGTTCATTTACCTTAATTAATTTGGGTATGTTACAACAGACAAGAGAGGTATTTTTCAAGATCTTCATGACATTAGGACTTCAAGTAATATAATCACCTAATCATATTTGGTATTTAAATTTTATGCAAATAAGATAAACTTTGATAATAAAGAATCTCCTTAATATATTAACTTAATGACAATGGTGTAATAATAAAAACATGTGATTTTTTTTTTTTGGAATTATGGCTTTATAGTTCTCCAAGTGCTGGCAAAATTGAGTCACAAAAACTGAAGTGTTCACAATTTGATCCCATAACTATGCAAGTGAATTTTCCCTAACAAATTTCCATAGAGTAAATGTTGGGTTCTGTTAGATTATAGCTTTAAAGACAATTTTAGAGCATTTATTCTACCTTTAGGTTCATTAGATAAATAATCTTAGTGAATAGTGAAAATATATTATTGCTATCAATTATTATGCTTATGTTTTAGAAACCATTACCATTTTATAAAAGAATTAGAACTCATTTCCCCTTTACTCTGTATTCAATGATGAAAAGTTTACATTGTGTTATAAAATGGTAAAAGCTGTTGACCACCCAATATTAACAACAGTTTTAAAAGTTATTTTATAATGCACACTTCATTAAACATGAATCTATAAGCAAAATATGAATAATTTAGCCATCACAATATCAGGATATTTTGATTATTCAATGAAAAATGTCTACATGTATAGAACCATTGATCTTGTACTTGGTATCAATGTTCCTATTGATAACTACAAAAACAAAAGGAAAATTGAAGTTCCTTATTGCAATGACTAATTTCAATATTTAAATATACAAACTATTTTATTCCATTTGAAAGAAGTTGAATAATAACCAATCTTATTTTGCTTTGAAAATAGAGAAACAATCTTTTAGAGATACTACTTCAGACCCTTACTTTTATTAAACAATATTTTCAGTTTAATTGCCACAGGTCGTTTAAGAAATAGAGTCACCAAAGGTTTTACACTAGTTCCAAGGGACAATCCCTGTTCCCTTCTTTTCTCCATTGATTCCCCCTTTGCCCTGGCCTTCAAAAACAAAGAAATTAAACGAAGACCTGGCTGGCCACCTTAACTTTGTCTTCTGCTTCATACTCTAGCTTTTGCTGCTAATTCTAACATTGTTTGGATTGGGTATCAGATTTGTATCTATCTTCTTTACATGTCAAGTGCAGGGAATTTTGAGATGTAGTATGACTGGATTCTGACACTGAATGTTAATCTCTGTGCTAGCTTTTCTCCAAGAATGGAACTGAGTCGAAGCACGTCTCACAGGAGCTTTTCTCAGAAACCTGCACCAAGGAAAACCCTGCCCTCTAATGACCATATACAAAAATTATGTCTTTCCAATTTTTTAATTAACACTAAGCAAAAATCTCTGATGCACAGCTGGTGGGCAGATAGCATCTCTGGTCTCTCATGTCAGAGACTGTTAGATAGACAACAGAAGTCACTCTCAGATTAGTGTACTAATTAATTCTGGAGAACCCTATTTAGATTATATCAAAAGACAAGTAACACATATACCAGGGATGTGAAAACCCCTGTAGTTTCTTTCATCTCTAACCAGCAGGAAAAAAAATCTCTCCTCATCCTTGCATATGCAAATCCTGACATGTTGGAAGACCTTTGTAAATGATTACCTTGGTGCTAGGTAGGTGGTCTCTGAGAATTACTGTTACACTCTTGTAGGTGGTGGCTGATGAATTATCAAAGAAAAGAAATGATGCCAATGTTTAACCGAGTTGTTATCTTTTAATTCAAGAAGCTGAAAACATCTGTGCCTCATCTTCAATTTGGTTAACTATAAATATATACTAAGGGGTAGATAGTATATGCATAGTAAACATAAAATATCCTTCAATGAAATTTGAAGTGTGATCCTGTTAAACTGGCAACATGAAAAACATGCCGTGGGATTTTTTTTTCTTACATGTTTATATGTATGGAGGAGAAGGCTGGCAAATTTAACCAAGTGTGAATGAAAAGGAATTGGTATTTTGTGACACTGAGTTCCTACACAACATAAGGAAGGGAGAAAAGGAATGAAATTTAGAGTAAAACCTTGCCACCCAGGAAACTGTGGCTTTCAATAAATAGTTGTAGTTTTCAAATGCTATTGCTCCAAGCCTAGGTATCATCATGATTTCTCCTTAATACAGAGCACAAGTTTATATAAAAAGAGAAGTAGAAGAAAACTCAACAGAATTCTTGCATGAGGGGAAGTCTATCCAAGTATGTATCAGGCTGTGTACTTGAACGTGGAGCACACACAAATAACACTTATAGTACCAGGGAGTCCAGCCCTGGCTCTTCTCCACAGCTGATTGGAATGTGATGGCAGTCAGGAGCCTGCACTCAACTCTTAGCATGTCTCAGCAAACAAGGGGGGTCACCCTTCCTAAGGGAACCTGAGGCTGGAATCTTGGTCTCATTCTCCTTGTTAAGCATTGGGGATGCAAGTAGACTGTGCAGTCCTCATTCAAACAATGCACTGTGTATGGAAGTTCAAGATTGAGTGTCTGCTGTACTGATGTGGGTTTTTGAGACTGTAGCAGTTTCTGGACAATTGTGAAAACAAGTCCCTATCCAAAGCCAGCCTTCTCAAGACTCTTCTGGAGTAAACACTTGGGACCTCACTGGAAAAATGAAAATCCTCACGTGATAGCAAGGATCCACTCTATCCTGAACATTCTTGTTATTATTGGTGTTTCTTAGTGTTTCATCTACAGGTTCTTGCCTGCTCACAAAGAGAATCGCCTGGAAAGCTTTCAGATATCCTTGGCCTAGCTCTTACCTCAATTCAGTTTGGTCAGTATTTGGTGGTGGGAGCCAGATGGACTCCAGGATGTTTTAAGGGTCTCCAGGTGATTTGATTATGCAGCAACATTAAGGAAATCATCGGCCTTGAACCATTCTCCACTAAAACATTCTTTCCTGAGTTCATCAGAACCCAAACAAGGAAATCTAAACTAAGTTAAAACACATGGGAAAAAAAGACTGCTATTTGTATGAGTAGCTAAAATGGATAAAATAAAGAAGCTATGTTTGAAGAATGAAAAAGCCACTGGGAGTTTTTAAAAAGGATTCTTAGCTATTCAGCAGTCAAACTGAATAATATTCAAATGTAATCAAGGACCTGTTATCTTGATAGACTAGTCTCACTGATTATTTCCTTTTATAAAACCTTATGTCTATCAAATAATCTTTAATTTATGTAAAATAATTAAAAGTGAGAGACTTCCTCTCTTTATTGATATTGGTCTTTGAAGAATGTGTTCATTGAATGGAGACAAATACCTGCTGCTATTATTTACTGTTTCAAAAAGGAAGAGGAGTTGTACTTCTCATATGTAACAAACTACCCCAAGATAGATCGCACACACAAACACACACACATACACTCACACACATACACACACTCACAAATATATACACATACACACATTGTCTCAGACACACCTAAAAACACATTCACACACATATACAAACATATAAACACACATACAAACACTCACACACAAACACACAAACACATACACACACACATTCTTTAATCACTGATACACTTTATGTTGAGTCCCTCTAACATTTTTTTCTTTGCCTAGTCCACAAATTCCCATTTAAGAACCCATCTCTGAAACAGCCCATAGTGACTTACACGCCAACTGGAATGATATAGGTAAAACTACTCCCATGTGTCAGTTTGAATCCTGCCAGCAATTGTGAGACCCAGACAACTTGAAGAAGAAACCCTTTGAACTCCTTGGAAGGATGTGCTCCCTCTGATCTTGAGGAAAGGGATTTCTTACCATTCCCCCAGCAAATATCACATGCTTTTAATTCTCAACTCTTCTTTATTCCATATCCAGTTGCCTGTTCATCCTCACATTCCATAAGACATTAGAACCAAGACCTTGGCGAGAGTTTCTGTGTTAATATGCAAAAAGATTAGATATATATGGTACTCTCATAACGCTATTGCATGACATTCAGTGATGAAACATAAATATCTACTCACTCCAAACAGGTCACTGATCAAGGGGATGATGGTACTAATCTAGTTGAGTGAACTTGTTGGAATTACTTACAGGATCCTCATTGAGAAGGCTTACTTATAGGAACTTGTATTACTTAAAAGAATTTGTATCAGTGATAGGTCTATTTGAGGATGGATAATAACTCATGATACCTACATACCTGGAGCTTCCTGCCTAACTTGCTGGCAGCACTGACAGATATTTTCCTCCCCCCCCCAAAAAATTTTTTTTATGGCTTATAAATTATCAGAGAGAGCCTTTATCAATCTCACAGCTTTCTAAGATTTCTGAACCTTGTAACTTTTTTAAGCTTTCTGGATTTTCTTCTAGAAGAGAATGTTTCAATTTGTAGGAGGCAGCTATACAAGTCACATTCTGTCCACGTTTGTGATAACATATCTAATTAGCCATCCTATGCAAATTTGACAGCTGCCAGAGAAAAATCTCTAATTTTATGGCTTTCTTGAATTTTTTCTTGTATTTTTGATGTCATTACTTTTCTTCATTGCTCAATCATGGGACCCAGTCTTTCCCTTTCTTTGACTACAAATAATAATACAGGTTATAAAACCTACAGGTTATAAGTGAGCATGTATTTTCAGTTTTATCACACAGCAAGACAGACCACTCAGTTTGAAAATACTGACCTTAGATTTCATATCTCTCAGCTACATCAATGCAGAATTTCTTTCATTTTATAAATAGGTGATTTGTCTCATAGATAATAACATGAATTAAATGATCTTATATATCTGAATACAAGGTTTTAAAATGTACATTCAGGTGGGCAGTGAAAACACAAAAAGGGAACTGTAGACTGTGAAATAGCTGTATAATCCAGGATTGTTTTCACTTAACACTGAATTATGCTAACAATGATCTCAGATAAAAATGAATGGGCAAAGTGACAGGAATCACCAGTGCCTGAAAGTGACTGTATGTCCATCCTGAATTGGTAACACTCATGGGAAAAGGTGACTAACAAAACACTTCAACCCAATTAGAACTTCCTGAGCTTATCTGCCCTCCACCTTTTCCAAACTACCTCTATTTTTGAAATATTATTTAATCCAAGAGATATGAAAATACAAAGGCAGATCCTTGTCATCCCCAAAGGCAGGTTAATAATGCATTCAGCTTCAAATCATCACTCACATTGATAAAACTGACCTACTTTTCATCTCTAAGAGAGAAAATGTCCTATGAGTTTTTTTTTTTTTTTCATATAGAAATGTTGCCTTTTCGTGCCTTTCTTCTTTCATACTATAATTAAAGCTGGCATATCACTTCAAAATGTTAAATGAAATTTGGTTCATTTTCAGGCCTGGGCTTTTTTAATGAGTTAGCATCTCTGCTGACTGAGACAAGCCAGTTCACTGCTTTGCATGCCAGGGAATCTTTCTGACAGTTGTGATCATGATGCAGATGTTTTGCTTCATGGGGATTTTCCAGCAATGTCCCTAATGAAAATGCATGCCTACTTCCTGGCAAATAATTTTTTTTTCTTTTCAAACAAAATTTTCCTGTGCCTTCACTCTATCACAGCAAATGTAAACGCTGACTGCCATCCCCACATCATTAAGGCTGAGTACTATTGCACCAATAAATTGATTTACTTCTTTTCTTTTATTCCTATCCCCTTTGGTTTTGATACAAAATCTTTCTTTTAAACAAATATAAAAAAGATTTTATTAAAGGTTTTTCTTTTCTTTTTACTCATTCGCTATACATTCCACTCAATGCTCCCACCCAGACACCCCCTCATCCTTTCCCTCACCCCTGCCCTTCTTCTCTGAGCAGGGTACCCCTGGGTATCCTCCCCATCCTGGTATATCAAGTCTCTGCTAGGCTAGGTACATCCTCTCCCACTGAGGCCAGACAAGACAGCCCAGCTAGAAGAACATATACCACGGACAGGTAGTGAAAGGCAAAGGACATTGTGAATAGAACAAAATGGCAGCCTGTAGATTGGAAAAGAATATTTTCCAACCCTACCTCTGATAGAGGGCTAATCTCCAAAATTTATAAAGGATTCAAGAAGTTAGACACCAAAAACCTACATAGCCCAATTAAAAAATGGAGTACAAAGCTGCACAGAGAATTCTCAACAGAGGAATCTTGAATGGCTGAGAAGCTCTTTAGAAAATCCTAAGCAGATCTAGAATAGAGTGGGGAATAATCATAGTTATAAGTGTTTGAGTCCTACAAGTTGTCTCCTAGAAGTGATCTGCCATGTCATGTCAATCCTTATGTCTTGGACAATTGTTCCACTTTAAACACTAACACAGACACAAACAGGGGTGCTCCAAGGTGCATTACTCTTGGAATTATGGATAGGAATACCTTTAATAATTTGGTAGAATACATGGAAATAATGAAAGGTGATCTGAATAAACAATGTATTAACAACTGTTTTAAAAAGCAAAAATCTATAAAATTCAACTGATATTTGGAAAAAGAAAATTCGAGATATAACTTAAGGTATAAGTGATACAATCTCACAGCAAATCTTGTTCCATATCTTCCTAACTGATACATAAGTCTTTGAGTAAGCATAATGTTATTGTGCATCATGTAAAGATTATAATTGTTTTAGCCAAATGCTGATTTCTGTGCTCCTAGATCTGATTACAATCCTTATTCTGAGAACCTCCTATCTCAGTGTTGTGTAACCATTGCCTCCCAATTATTACTTGATGGCTCAATAAAGCTAATTGAGCAGGGGAGGGAATAGGGCTAGACTTCCTTCCAGCCAGGGGATGGGGAGAGAGTCAAAGTTGGGATTAGCCACTGGGAGGGGAGAGAGTCCAGTGGACACCATGAGAAAACATCTAGAGCCCAGAGAGCCAGATCAGTACTAAATGCAACTATCACGGGGATTTTAAATAGGAAATAGTCAGATTAATTTAGAAGATTAAAATAGAGTAGCTTTGTTCAGTTGTTGTGCCCTTAAAGACTGTTAAATAGATAAATAAGTAAAATAGTCCAGCCTCTATTAGTTTGGAGCTAGCTGGGTTAAGAAAAAATATGTCTATTTTCTCTCCAGTGACTTTCTAAGGCGAGACCAGCCGGGAGGCTCAGGCCTCACAAGGGGCAGGGCAGCCAGGATTCTCTCAACCTCCTTCTACACCTAGGAGTGACAATAGTAGATCCACAGCCCTCTCTGCCCTGCATTCCCTGCAAGTGGAGAGCCTGCCTTCAGGGAGTGCTTTAACCCAGAGACTCAGGTGAAACCCACCATTCTCTCTCCTGTGACTTTCTAAGGTGGGACCAGCCAGGAGGCTCAGGCCTCCCAAGTGGTAGAGCAGCTGGGACAGGATCCTCTCAACCTCCATCCATACCTAGGAGGGACAACAGATCCACAGCCCTCTCTGCACTTTTCCCACAAGTGGAGATCCTGTCTACAGGGTGTGCTCTGACCCCAGGACTCAGGATGGACAACTGATCCACAGCCATCTGCGCCCAGGTTTTACCAGAAGAGAGCTTATCTTCCAGAAATGCTGACATAGGCTTACAGACCCACAGGAGGAACAAGCTCTAGTCAGAGACAGCAAGAACATCTAACACCAAAGATCAACAGATGGTGAAAGGCAAATGCAAGAATCTTACCAACAGAAACCAAGATGACTTGGCTTCATCAGAACCTAGTACTCCTACCACAGCAAGTCCTGGATATCCCAAAACACCAGAAAAGCAAGATTTGGATCTAAAATCTTATCTCACAGTGGTGCTAGAGGAATTTAAGAAAATGAATAACTCCCTTAAAGAAATACAGGAGAACACAGGTAAAGAGGTACAACCCCTTAAAGAGGAAATAACAACAACAACAACAAAAAAATCTCTTAAAGAATTACAGGAGATCATGAGTAAATAAGTAGAAGTCCTTAAAGAGGAAACACAAAAATCACTTCAGGAATTACAGGAAAGCACAAACAGGTGAAAGAATTGAGCAAAATCATCCAGGACCTAAAAATGGAAGTAGAAACAATTAAGAAATCACAAAGAGAGACAACTCTGGAGTTAGAAATCTTAGGAAAGAAGTCAGGAAACATAGATGCAAGCATCACCAACAGAATACAAGAGATAGAAGAGAGAATCTTAGGCACAGAAGATACCATAGAAAACATTGACACAACAATCAAAGAAAATGCAAAATGCAAAAAGTTTCTGACACAAAACATCCAGGAAAACCAGGACACAATGAGAAGACCAAACCTAAGGATAATAGGAATAGAAGAGAGTGAAGACCTCCAACTTAAAGGACAAGCAAATATCTTCAACAAAATTATAGAAGAAAACTTCCCTAACCTAAAGAAAGAGATACCCATGAACTCCATGAAGCCTATAGAACTCCAAATAGACTGGACCAGAAAAGAAATTCCTCCTGCCACATAATAGTCAAAACACCAAATGCACAAAATAAAGAAAGAATACTGAAAGCAGTAAGGGAAAAAGTCAAGTAATGTATAAAGACAGACCTATCAGAAGTACAACAGACTTCTCACCAGAAACTAGGAAAGCTAGAAGATCCTGGGCAGATGACATACAGACCCTAAGAGAACACAAATGCCAGCCCAGACTACTATACCCAGCAAAACTCTCAATTACCATAGATGGAGAAACCAAAGTATTCCATGACAAAACCAAATTCACACAACATATTTCCAGAAATCAAGCCCTTCAAAGGATAATAAATGGAAAACTCCAACACAAGGAGGGGAACTACATCTCTGAAAAAGCAAAAATGTAATCTTCCAACAAAACTAAAAGAAGATAGCCACATGAACAGAATTACAACTTTAACAACAAAAATAACAGGAAGCAACATTACTTTTCCTTAATATCTATTACTATCAATGGACTCAATTCCCCAATAAAAAGACACAGACTATCAGACTGGGTATGTAAATAGGACCCAACATTTTGTTGCATACAGGAAACCCACCTGAGTGACAAAGACAGACACTACCTCAGAATAAAAGGCTGGAAAACAATCCTCTAAGCCAATGGTCTCAAGAAAAAAGCTGGAGTAGCCATTCTAATATCGAATAAAATCGACTTTCACCCTAAAGTGATCAAAAAAGATGAGGAGGGACACTTCATATTCATCAAAGGTATGATCTACCAAGATGAACTCTCAATTCTGAACCTCTATGTTCCAAATCAAAAGGCATCTACATTCATAAAAGAAACTTTACTAAAGCTCAAAGCACACATTGCACCACACACAATAATAGTGGGAGATTTCAGTACCCCACTCTCTGCAATGGATAGATCATGGAAACAGAAACTAAACAAAGACACAGTGAGACTAACAGAAGTTATGAAACAAATGGATTTAACAGATATCTATAGAACTTTTTATCCTAAAACAAAATGATATACTTTCTTCCCAGCACTTCATGGTACCTTCTTCAAAATTGACCATATAATTGGTCACAAATCAGGCCTCCACAGATACAAGAAGATTGAAATAATCCCTTATATCCTATCAGATCACCGTGGACTAAAGCTTCTCCTCAATAATGACATAAAGAATAGAATGCCCTCATACACGAGGAAGCTTAACAATACTCAATAACTTGGTCAAGGAAGAAATAAAAAATTAAAGACTTTCTAGAGGTAATGAAAATGATGCCACAACATACCCAAACTTATGTGACACAGTGAAAGCAGTCCTTAGAGGAAAACTCATAGCTTTAGGTGCCTCCAAAAGAAAGTGGAGAGAGCATACACCAGCAATTTGACAGCACATTTGAAAGCTCTAGAACAAAAAGAAGCAAATTCACCCAAGAGGAGTCAAAGGCAGGAAATAATCAAACTCAGGGCTGAAATCAACCAAATAGAAACAAAAAGAACTA